>PVJL010002390.1:189787-201387 GCA_004026885.1 Lyroderma lyra | reverse complement strand
CTCTTGATCATCGCTCTCTGTCAGGCTGCTGTCCTCTCAGGCCAGCTGGAGGGAGGAAGTTGTATTGATCTCTTGGTAATGCCCGAGTGCCTCTGAAGGTTAAGGTCAACAAGAGTAAAGCATCCGGCTGAACCACACAACCTAAACTCGACTTCAGTATGAACAGGCATCAATTATTCAGTGCTGTCAGATCCCAGGGCACTCTCCGTGGGGTGATGCTGAGTAGGAAACTATGGGGTGACCACGGGGAGGGTTAGTGTGAGGAACACTGATAACACTGGGCCAGTGTCCCAGCCCAGGGAACCCAGCAATGCTGACAGCAGGTGGGCCGTAAAGGTAAGATGTAGCCATCGGTAACGGGGACATGATGCCAAATAGAATCATATAATCAAGAGATACCATCAGATAAGCTATTAACGTTCAAACAGTTTCCTGGACTCTGAATCTTTTTCTTCTCTCCCATGACCCTGTGTGTAGCTGGCCTTAATTTCTCTACTTGCTAACTAATTAGGCACCTGGGGTTTATGAGTCCTACATAAATCAAAATAAACTCGGGTAATGGTGGGTTTTGTTTGTCATTTCCGCTATGTCCTGGCTTACTTTGCTGACATTTTAGAGACTCCTGGGACACCTCAACAATAACAGCATGGAATAATTTTAGTTAAAAATGCACAAGGAACAAAGAGCTATGAATTAAGGGCCTGGAGGAAATCTCATGAAGCTTGCTTATTCCAAAGAAATGTGTGCCTCCGAGTAAGTGACATATGAAAGTGGACATTATCATGAGCCAACCCAACCCTCCTCCAGAGCCTTTGTATGCGCAGTTTCCTTACTATAAAATCTCTTCCCCCATCTCCAACTGGTTAATACTCAATCACCTTTCAGGACTGCCTTTAGATGTCACTTCCTCTGGGAGGCCCTTCACTCCCCTCCCAGATGATCCTAGTTCTTCCCGTGTTATAAAATCACTGAATTCCTGACACTTTGCCACTAGAAGCAATAAAGGACAGAGTGGTCACAAGTACAAACTCAAGAAACTGCCTTGTTTGAATCCTGACTCTATCACCCTCTCTCTCAGTGCCTCAGTTTTTCTAATCTGTAAATATGGCAATAATAACAATAGCACCTACTTCCACGTGTCATTTTGATGATTAAATCGGAAATTACTTACAAAAGGCCTAGGACAGAGTAAATAATATGTGCAGCTGTCATCATTATTATTTTGCCAATTGCAACTCTGTTGGGGACGAAACCATTATGCTGGTTATTATATATTCTGTGCCCATTTCAGAGCTTAGAACAGTCTAGTAAGTAGTTGTTCAGTTAAAGGATATTCTGAAGCCAGCACCAGAGCTCTAATAGTCATCAGCCCAGTGGTTCTGGTTTGGATCCTTTTAGCAAGGTCTCAGGAAAACTTTGCTATGGGTCACTTGCATTTCTGCACATCTTGCTAGCAGAAAACCTGACAATCTTTTCAGATATCTGTAGAGTGAATAACCTTGATAGAGGTAGTATCTTCCTCCAGAGCATAGGAAAGGTTTTCTTTACTGCCAGTATAATAAAGATAAAGTCTCCCTCCTAGGCAAATTGTCAGGCAGGTCTGCTTGCATCCCATTATAAAAGATTCAGGTCCCCTAAACTCAGGGCTACTCAGTTGTGATGCAAACTCACTGCATGCACAGCACCCACCTGACTGCTCCGCATCACACTTGTGGACCTGCAGAGCACGAAGAGCTGGTGTGAACTTGAAGCTCCTGCCGCTTGCTGTCCAGAGTAATGAAGACCTGTGTCTCTCACCCAGGAGGCTAGTGTCAACTGGAACAGTGGCAGACTACCCTGTGAGCTTGAAATCTGGGTAAAATATCTGACCTTTCACAGCTCCTGACAGATTTTGATGATGACAATGGGATACTAATAGAGAGGGAGCTTTCTAGAAGAGAAAGGATGTGGTCCTCACAGTCTGCGTGAGGGTATACAAAACAACTGCTTGGGATCTCGTAGCAAATGCTATTGCCCAATGGTGGGTGGGGGGCAGTGAGCAAGTGTCCACCCTGTCCTATCTATCAACGAAGTTTGGAGACTGAGTGGTGAGAGGTAGAATTAAAACAATCCCATGGATGGGGATGAACTCATTGCTCACACTCCTCCGTGTGGGAGGAGGAAGGGACACTATCGTGACAATAGGTCAGCAAACCTCACAGTTCCAGTGACAAGACAATATGGCTTAAGCTGCTGAGCCCAGGAATACAGAGAGCTGAAATAAATGATATCAGCAATGAGGATATAGAACTTTCTGTCGATGACAAACACGAGAAATTGGTTTGGTTGGGTGTACCCGGCTTTATTGGCGTGAAAGTGCTTATATTTCTGTACTCCTTGATCCTTGTTACCCCTCTACCCTGAACTCGGCTGCTTTAAGGAGAGAGATGATTAGGGCTGGGGCTGTTTCCAAGGGGGACTTCAGGCCATATGCACCCATCCAAGTATGTTAGGAAAGCTTGGAAAAGGGAGGGAATCAAAATGTCATGGACCTACTGGATGCAGGCATCTAAGTTACCATGTACCTGTGCCATTGCGGCAGGGCACCGAGATTCAGCAGGGCTCAGAGAGGGACTGGGAAGTTCATGTGCCCTGGTGGTGTGGGTCCTTTAACCAATTCAACATGCTGATATTTTCACGGTTGCTTCGATCCCAACAGTAGGAACTGATGTATTACATGCTTGTATGTTCACATCCCGTAAGTGTCAGAGGGATCCTCCTGATTAGGGAGAACAGGAAGTAGAGAAGTGCTAGTGGGATGAACTCCCCTGACACACGAGGGCTGTCCAGAAAAAATCCAGTCAGAAATGCCTCTATTGTTCATATTACGTGGCTGGATCCTTCCCGAATAGCCCTCCTATGTCATCTGGGAGTGGGTCAGGGTTCAGCACTGCTGCCTCTACCTCAAAGCGTTTGTTGTAGTAGATGATGTACTGTAGATTGGTAAGTTAGAAGACTCAGTCTCAATGATTCTGAATGGATGTTTTTACACCTCCACCAGCAGGGGAGGCTGGCTCATAAACCTCTACAAAATCAAGGATTTTGGATTATGTGGATAGATTTACAGTACCCAATAGCCCTGGCAGTCCTGGGAAATCTCCTGTCTCTTCAGTCCCTCACCACCAAATAGAAGGCCTGGCACCTTACTTTGGCATTCTACTTGCTTTCCCATAGAGACTGACTCTCAAGTCAGCTTGCATTGAGTCGGGCTCACATCAATAGGTCATGTTGAAGCTGCCTGGCAAGCGGTGGCACGCTCTCTACCTTTGGGGTCTCACAACCCTAATGGCCCTTCTGAGCTACAAGTCTCTGTGAGTGATAATTTTGCTGATTAGAGCCCCTTGCAAAGAAAAGCAGCTCACCCATAAGTGTCCCTTAGGATTTTGTTCTCTTTGTCTCCCTGACATGGCTACCAGAAACACCTCTTGAAAAGGAGCTTTTAGCTTGCTACTGGGCTCCCACCAAAACTGAACACCTGACCCTTGCAGGCCTTGAAACTCTCTGGCCTGATATTCCCATTTTTGAGGTTGCTCAGTTAGGCCCCGATGACTGTCAAGGTGAGAGAGCCCAACGATCCTGGGTCATCAAATGAAAATGATCTATTTGGGTTCAAGAATGGAACCATCCTAGCTCAGTAGCATCTCAGTCTTTCATAAAAAGTATCATCTATCTCTCTGGGGAAACCATCCCCAATTCTGTTGCTTGAATCAAAGCCATGAACTTAGAGGTCCCTCCGTTCACAGAGATTCCCCTAAATGCCTAAACCTAGTTGACTGAAGGCTCAATTAAGATGAAACCCAGTAGTATCTGAGTCTAGACCAACAGAACAGAACTGGAAGTAGGTGTGGCAATTCCATTCAGTGGACGGAACTCAAGGCCATCCACATAGTTCTGGCTAATACTCTCCTTGATGAGTCTTGTTGCATATTTACTGATTCTTGGAATGTTGTCAATAGCCTAGCTGTTCTGGTCTGCTACTTACAAAACTACATACTGGCAAATAGACATCCCTCTTTGGTGTCATGAGCTGTGGAGACAGACAACAAAGCTATTAATCAAACCGCCTGGATCACTCTTACAGATGCCCACAGTAAGGGTCTGTTTGCTCATGAGACCAACTGCACTCAAACGAGAACACCTGTATGGACACCACTGATATCTGCATCCATCATTGTACTAGACATGGCAACACATCCACCATCCTAAACTGGGCGCACGGTGAAGGATTCTATGTTTTGAAAGCAGGGGCTACCACCCAGACTCCTGCAAAAAGTCCATTTGTGCAACTTGCAATGGAGGAGGCCACTTTGCATGGCGTCTGGGCCCTGCTCTCTCCATGAAGACTGACTACATCTGACCTTTGAATCCTCCACCTTCAGAGCTATCGACGTTGCCTTGCTATGGTGCACACTTTTTCGGAATATGACAGTGCTGTTCCAGTATAACCTGCTAATTCTACCGACAATCGCTGTGGCTCTTGAAACTAATCTGGGTCACGAGTTGTGTTGCGTCTTCTACAGCCTTTGCAGTCTAGTAAAGCTGCACCTTTTACCACTGAAAAGACTCAACAAAGGGCTGAGAGCAAATGTATTTGATGGACCTTTAGTCTCCCTATCAGACACAGGAATAGGATATTATTAAGTGTTGGAACAGTCACTGAAAAATGGAATCAAATGATTCCTGACTCTATTTCCCGTGCCTCCTCCCAGTCCACACACCTTAATATGTCACTTTGGTTCTTGAGTGTGGCTGTCATAAGAAAGCGATCATCCCTTTTCAGCCACTACTGGGATAATGAACAGGACACAATAAATTGGGGGGAGGGGAGGGGAGGGAAACAGGTTTATAAAAGCCTTTCCTAAAAATTCAAGATTTCACCCTGTCCATTCCTGGGCATGATGTTTTCCTTTCCGTAACAGCAGCCCTGGGCCAGCCTGGTTGGTCCACCCTCCACGTGGCAGCCTCTCCAACCAGGGACCGAGCGGATTCACACTTAATTCTGTTTCAGCCACCTGGATTCTCCTGCTGGAATGACCTGGTGCTAGATCAAAAGGCTAATGGCAATTTGGTTGAGTACACTCTTCCGAAAAACCCACAACAGTGGCCCCCACAGGTCAAAGTGGGGGCATAATGCATCTCTGGGTTATAACAATGCCCTTTACCCTCTTGCACATGACTTTCGTGTATGGAAGATCTACATACAAACAGGAGACAATCGCAAACGGTGAATTACAGCTACTGGATACAGCACACCAATTTTATAGAGGTGGGGAGCAGAAGTCGGCCCTGGGAGTGTAAGGAAGAAGGGACATGAATCACTTTATCTTTCAGGCCTGCCCATGGAGGCAAGTCCATGAGGAAAATGACTTGGGGTGGCTCTCCTGAACTGTTGCAAACACCTTAATGTAACCGACTGCTGGGTCTGCCATCCTGCTCCTGATGTCTGTGACCACAATTTGATCACTATTCCCCTTGACTTTACTGAAGAGTTTAGCAGAATGAGCAGGGGATGGTCCAGCTCCTGCAATGCTCACAAACCACCTGTCAACACCCTCGGTCGTCTCCCCTATCACCTTCCCATAGTCACGGAGACTGAGCGTACAGCATCTACGTGGGCCACACACATCACACTCTTGGGACTTGAAGGACATGTTTGATTTAAAGAAGTTTCTGCCACTTGCTGAGCCATAGGTGATGAAGTCCTTTGTCACTGACCCAGGAGCCTGTCTTCTGCTAGCATCCAGGGACAGTGGCAGGCTACCTTGTCAGCTTGATGTCAGGTAAAATCTCAGGCCCTCACAGCTTGAAGAGGGCACTGAGAGGCCTCAGTGGGTAAGGGACCCTCCCTCTCCACAAAAAGGCATTGTTGCCCCATTACACTGACCATAAATCTAATAGAGCACCCATAGTAAGTGACCAGAACTCTCCATAGGGGGATAAAACCCGCATGCACAGACAAGTGGTGGAACTGCTCTAAGTGCTCACTTTTTGCTAGTAGGCCAACAACACTGAGCTGCTTGGTCTGGGGAATACCAGACTTCACACGACAGAACGCAATTTCACTCATCAGCATAATGTATTATCTTCAAAGCTCTTTTGTTTCAGATACAGCAAACAAAGTGGGTGGAGGGAGAACTGTATGTGTCTGTGTGTGTCTGTTTCTCTGAGATCAAAGCCATTGATTTCTGGTTGACATCACAGAAGGTGTTGATACAGATAAATTTTTGTTTTTCTTAATGTGATTTTCTCATTGATGAATAGAGTTATACAAGGGAAGTTGTTGAAACCGGTGCTAAATTGTGAATTAAGATTTAATACCTGCATTTTGGCTTACCTGTGTGGTATTTTTTATGAATAGGTTATCTCACTGCTCCATCCTGGATGGTTATTACTTTCACCACCCATCAAACCATCATGTGTAAGTGAAGTCCCTTCTTCCTGACCACTGTGGCACCGAGGCATCCAGGAATACCTTACTAGTGCATTTTATGTTCTGTGTCTCTAAAGACTGCTAAATTGGATCAGGTGTGTGGGATTAAGCGCACCTCATAAAATTTTCTTAAGAAAATCTCAGATCCATTAATGCTTCATAAAAATTTTACAAGGTTTCTGCTAAAGGAAGGAAAACAAACAGAGGTGGTGTTGGCATGTAGGCACTCTTTAAATCAAACATTCTATCTCTGATGCATTTTTTTTATGGCACCAATCAGAAAAGCAATCAACCACGAAGCCCACAGCTTCTTCTGCTTTCATTCCCAGAGCAAAATTTCCAAGATCTTTAAACATTCTACATGAAGCCATGGGAGAAATATATATTATATATCCCTTGGAAGAAATTTCTGACTCTAAAAAGTCTCGATTAATATTAAAACTCCACACTCTGCAATTTGAGATTAGGAAAATAGGATAAGATAATAAATTAATCTTCCCTAAGCTAAAATGATCTGGATGGGAGAGGGATATAGAAAAAGAGTGGATGTTTAAAACTAGTGGGATGACAATTAAAATAGCCTTACATTTATTACCTTTATTTCTATTTGCATTGCTTGTACCGATACATAAAAATAAAATAAATCACGAGTTAGAGCTGGGCTCCAGGGTTGAAAGATGCATTGGCCCTGTCATGGTGCAGGATGCTATTTCGAGTGACGTTAGCACAAGTGGCCATCAGCAGAAAGGGACACTGAGCCGGGTCGGCAGAGATTGGCCCTCTGCAGCCAGAACAGTGGAAGTTGGAGCAGGGCTGTGGTGGAATTGCCAATTTGACAAACGGACCTCTGCAATGAGGCTCCGGGGGAACTGGTTTCCTTGGGTGAATGGAGAGACTGTAACCCTCCCTCTCCTCTCTCCAAGTTGTGTCAGTTCCCTTTAAACCAGAGCCTTTGGCAACTTGCATTTTCATAACAGACAGGTGACTAGAAAATAGAAGCAATAATAACACTTCCAAAAAAGGGTTAGACTGTTTTCTTTTATCTTTTGTACATATTATAATCATCTGACCCTCAAAAACAGCCCTGTGAAAAAAAGGCAACTGTAATAACTGAGAAAGAACACAAGATGTGCTGTAAACTAAAAACCAGTATTTGAATCCTAGCATGGCCACCGAGTAGTTCATATGACCCCAGACTGCTAGAAACCTCAGTTTCCAAATATGTAAACCAGGGGTGATACTCCCAACTTAACGTAAGATTAACAGGATTAAATGACACAACTGACAGGACACAAAGTAGACAGCACAAAATAGATGCTTGGGGAATAAAAGAGTGTTCATCGATCCTTTTGGACAGTTCAGGAATCTGATAAATGATACAGAGCTAGTTAGCAGCAGAGCCTTGAATTCACTATCTCATCCAATTCTGAGCCCCATACACTTTTAATTACGCGACTCCAGGCTTGCTAACATTGCTTCTGGTTGACACTGCCCCACACAGGTTGAGCCTAACCTTGGGGCAACGGGGCGAGGCAGGCTGAAATTCACATGCCCATTTTCCATCAGTTAGTGTCAAGGTTCCTAGCTGGAAGAGAAATGGGAACGTTAAGGGACTGGGAAGGGAGCTAATGAATGTGAATGAGAGAACATGGCCGCTGAGCTGGAAGGGAGGTCCTGTGTGGGGCACCCCTCTGCAGTGAGGCCTAATCCACCCAGAGACAGGCATTAAGAGCAACCTATGCTCAGCGGTAGAAGGCTAGGGGACTTCTTAAGCTTTCCTCATTTCTAAGAGCCTCCCTGCTTAACAAAACTGAAAAACTGGCCAGAGACCCAAAGTAATGATAAAGTGTCATAAATTGTCTTGGAAAGCTTGTGGAAATAACCTCTGTTGAGAAGAAATCAATCCAAGTATCACGCTTATCATCTTTTCCCGTGCCCCCCCCCCACTCCCAAATGCCCTTTCAATACAGATGGTTCTAATTGTATCTCTAATATAAGAACTAGGGCTTTCAAATGCTTGGATGTGGGGGCACCTGGCTTCTCCCTGCTATTCATATACAGAAGTTAAAGGGCACCATCGTCCAAAGCAGAGGTGAAGTCACAGGTGAGATTTCCCACTCTCTGCACCTGCTCCTGACCAGGTCTCTACAGTGTGGCTAATGCAGGTCTGTGGCATTGGTGGAGAGGTTTATTCTAAAGAAAATCAATGGCAGACTCCCTGACTCCAGGTATCAGACGTGCTAGAGACACTGGCTTCCCTGCCTGGCCCTGGGAGATCTTGAGCATGTTAAGAAAGAAAGTGCCTTCACTCAGGGTGGGCAGGCTTTGTAAATAATTCAGCAAGACAAGGACGGAGCTATCTTAAGAACAGGCGGCCTTGCCCCGGGGTCCTGAGACGTCACAGAGTGCCCCTCTGGTCGATGTCTGCTGTTGTTTTTTAAAACTGAAGCATGGACTTTATATTTCGGAGAGGAATATTTTGGCATCAGTGAGCCAGAATGGGATGTGTCCCTGGTGGGGACACTAGCACAAAATGACACTGTCCTTAACTTAAGTCACAGTGGAACTCTGGGGTCAGGGGAGCTGGACAGATGGGAAGAGGTGCTTGTCTTCCAGCTTTTCAATATAGGATTCTCACCTGATGAGGGGATTTCTCAAGATGAAAAAAATATTTTTATCACTTAGGCATTTTTTTGAATTTCTGCCTCTTAAAAGGTATTATAATTGCCCTCAGTTTGTAATTTGCCTGTCTGCATTTTCACCCTTATAATTTTAAAATCTTTTCGGACACATTTGATGAGGCCTATTCTCTACCTAACACCTCTCCAAGGAAAGAGGAAGCCTAAAAGTTGCCATATTGCCCCTTCAGGAGCCCAGCCAGGCCCCATGTGTGTAGGTAATTGGGGAAAAAAGATCAAATAGCCAATCAACCTATGCGGGAAAAGTTCAAACTCATTACTATTCAAAGAAATGCAATTTAAAACAATGACATGGCATGTCTTCCTATAAAACCAGCAAACCTAAACAAAATTATAAGAGTCAGCATTGATTGGGGTGGACGGCAAGTATTGAAATGAGCCTGCGGATCTACCCGCTGGGAGCGCACAGGGCACCTAGCTGGAGAGCAGTGTGACAGCAGGTGTCCACGCACACTGGCTGTTAGCACATTCCCTGCCACCATTCCACCTGGAGGAATTTCTACCAAGGAAACAATCATGGTTTTAGCCACACAGATGTTCATTTGAATGGTGTATACAACAGTAAAACAATGGTACATAGCGTAACTGCCCAACCAGAGAGGATCATTAAATAAATGATGATCCATCTATAAAAGAGAGTATTTTTTAACCACAAAATATAATTTATGGATGGAAAGAGAAGTCCCATTAGGTGGTGAACTTATTGTACATCAAGTTGACAATGCACTGTAGAACTGTATGCCTGAAACCTATGTAATCCTTGCTAACAGATGTCACCCCAATAAGTCTAACAATAAAAATGAATTAAATATATATATATATATAAAATTTATGAACTATTTAATGACATGGAAAGATATTATATATACATTATGTTATAAAGATATACATTATATACTTGTATACATAATATATATTAGCTATTATTTCTTTCCATATAACAAGATTCATTTTTATAAAGGAAAAATATCATTATATATGTAAGTGTATAAAATAAAAACTGGAAGCCCCTAGATCACTATGTTAGCAATGACGAACTGTGGATGGTGAATTACAGATGGCTTTAATTGCATGTGTATTTTTTGTTCTTATCGGTGTTTCCTAAAACTTCCCACAAGAAACATACAATGATTTTGCTTCCTAAAAAAACCTTCATTTATTTTGTACAAGTTGCCTGAGCACACACTTTGTTCCAGACACAACTGTGCAGGGAGAAATTATTTCCATCAGGCGCACAGGCCCCTGGGACGTGCTGATGGGATGGGAAGAATCCACATAAACCTGCTTAGCATTAGGAGCCCTGAGGAAGCCAACCTGCCGGCCTGATATAGACCCAAGGCAGAACGTAAGAAAACAGGTTGTCTTCTCCCTGCAGATCAGAGCCTCTGCCCAGGTCCAGGTGAGGGCTTGGCCGGCAGCCGGGGTGCTGCCCAGCTGCAGAAGCTGTCCCTCTGCTGCTCGGGCCCCAGCGAGAGCACAGAGTCTGGCCCTGCCTTCCCTGCCCCTCCCGCAGGCCGCGGAGGCCTCCCACCTGTCTGGAGAGAGAAGCCCCTGGTGCTATTTGCAACACTGTGTCTCTTTGCTCGAACTGCTGACCTCTGAGTTCCAGACTCCCTCCAGTGCCAGGAGGGATATCCGTCAGGTGACGACTTTAGGGAAAAGGAGGTCTTATCCCAAATCACAGATCTGTCAGCCTCGCACCCGAAGAACACTGTTGAGAGGTGCCGTTGCATCCTTGTGATATGACTTAATTACAAGTCATTAAATAAAAGATACTCACCTCTCTGACCTGACAGATGGCCTGATATTGCCATAGAGAGTGGCTGCTAAAACAGTCTTGATGGGTGGTCCTCCCTGTGGCTGAGGAGTGGCTTGGTCACGGGTCTTGTTCTCCTGATGGCATGCCACTTATTTCTCCCCCTCTTTTTACCTTTGAGCTCTTTATATTTTCTCCTCTGGGTTTATTCAATTCTCTTTAGCCTACTAACATTTGTTTTTCTACACTTTTATCTTTTTCTTTTTTCATCAGAAAGTTAATTGCTTTTCTACAGAAGTCTGAGGGCCCGTGGCCATTCTGTAGTTTGTTCATCACTGAGCCTCAGACAGACTTAATACTGCCCACGCTGGAACACCACTACAAACCAACCACAGAAAGCCACGTATTCGGCGAAGTGACCTACCTAGAGAAAGCTAGGTGGTAAGAATCATCTACTTTCACAAAGAATTTAATGTAATTTTCACACTGCATCTCATTTTATTTTATTCACCCTAGGGAGATGTAGTGGTCTGCAAAGGCCTATTCTCAGTACTGTGTGCACACACACACACACACACACACACACACACACACACACGCACACACACACACACACACACACACACACACACACACACACACACACACACACACACACACACACACACACACACAC
>PVJL010002390.1:0-189687 GCA_004026885.1 Lyroderma lyra | reverse complement strand
CTATCTGGGAGCCATGATGAGTGGCCAGCTGCTGATTTCGCAAAATTGATCAAATTGACCCCAGACAAAAAGCGGATGTGTGTTACTCATGTCAGGGAGCTTACATCTATATGCCATCTCACCAGCAGAAACACAACAACAAAATAACCAGTCCTTTGTTTCCTTCACTCTGAGACTTTGTAGCAAAGGCAAGAAGAAAGAATAAAGTGGAGTGGCTGCCAGTGGAAGCTACATACCTGACCACCGTGCTGGCTCATTTATAAAGTACCACGTGCAATCTTCATACTAATGTAATGAATTCCCTCTTTGTAATGAAAATGAATTGAGCTTTCTTCTTGTGTTTTCTGCCAAATTTTTAAAAATTTCTTTATTGAATGTGTTAGGGTGACATCGCTTAGCAAGATTATATAGGTTTCAAATTTTCAGTTGAAAAACACAGTCCCACTTTCTAGAAGATAACTGAATCAAATCTGTGACAATGATGTACTGCTATGAACACTGACAGCTGATAGAGACATTTTACAGATCCAGAGACCCATTTGCCTTCACACAGGAAGAATTTCGGTTCACTAAGGGGGAGCTAAGGGAGAGAGGGTAAAGTAAAACTTCCTGTGAGTTTGCATGCATTGATTCAATAAATATTTACTGTATGCGTAGGTACATATATGTACCTACAGAGACATATTACAAATGAGGTTAAACTTTTAGGAGGTACACAGACAAACAATATGTAGAGTCCCTGCCCTCCAGGAACCTGGTAGTAAGGCACACACACAAATATTCATACTACAAATGCAGAAGTAGTAAGTACCATGAAAAACTACATTCAGAGTAAGTGTGGAGGGTGCTCAGAGAAGGATGCGATCGCCCTCAGTAGAGAGTGAAGCTGAGAAATCAGCAACACGTGCATACAGACCGAGCTCATCAGACTGGTGCTGCAAGGATGTGTGGGATTTGGGAGTTGGTGAGGAGGCATTCGTAGGGGAGGGATCTGTAAGCAAGGACACAAATGCAAGAAAACAGGACTGCTAAAGGAGGATTTGTTATCCAACTTGTTAGGAGTCACACAGCGGTGTTACGTGCTTTTGGTGAACTTCTGTAGACCATATATTATCCACTAACGCCAATAGCAACTTGTGACCAAGCAAAGCAGAAATCCCATTATTGTGACTCTGAGTTGAAGTTCTTGTCTACTGGGTAGCTAACGTGTCGGAGGGGGTAGTGAGTGGAAGCTGGACTTTCAACATCAGGCCTTTGTCCCACCTCAAAAGTCCAGACAACTCTCCTCCAGGGCTTGATCTCCGTTTCAGCATGGAAGGCTCCTTGTTCACAGGACCAGGTTAACAGGCTGGAGAGGGAGCACCTGCTCCAGAGAAGTCCATTAAGTGAAAGCAGTAACATTGTCTCCAAAACAGCTTTTCATGGGCTCTTACTTATTATTTAATTGGACGGCAGGCTAATGGCTGTTAAGTGGATAAGGCACAAACACCCTTCATCTGCCAAGAAGGCCCTGGGCAACTGTCGATTTCAAAGGCGAAGGGAGAAAGATGAGGCAGACATACTGCTACACTGAGACCTTCATCAAATGCCTTTTTATTCACCCTCTCTGATCTCATTTCTTTCAAGAACAGTGATTTTCCTAGTACCATATTAAGAACTCAAAATCAGGGCCTCGCTGCTGGGCCATTACCAAAGTAGAAAATAAGCTCTCCTTACATAATCTACGGGATATTGTGATAGAAAGAAGTCTGGCTGCAGTAAAATAAGTCAACTCATTAAAAATTATATATGGAACTAGTACAATGTTCAGAGTACTGTGAAGAATTCAAGACAGGATTCCTGACTTCAAGGTGTTGCTCATCTTACATGGATAAAAGTGAAGCAGAGCCCGTGTACAAAGAGTTCTAATACAAAGCCAGCTTTCCACGCCCTCCCAGAGAATGATAAGCAAGAAGAGAGACCATGTCTGGGAAGATTAGAAGGTGATTTTTTTTGGGGGGGTGGGTGTAGGGGGTAGTTCCTTGACTGGGAATTGAACCCAGGCCACGGCATTGAGAGCACCGAAGCCTTAGCCACTACACCCCCAGGGCACCCCACAGGAGATTTTTTTAAGTAGACTTTGAAGAGACATAAAGCTTATATTAAAGGACCACATACACTAGGACAAGTCATCTATACACAGTATCTGATCGGACCCTCACAATATCCTGATACAAGTAGGTGACATTACTTACCAGTCAGATTATTAAATGCAGGCTCAGAGAAGTGCTACCCACTGGCCAAGCAGATTCAGGATTTGACAGATTCTATGTATTGTTTTTGTTTTTGTTTTTGTTTTGAAAGCTCAGTTAGGACCTACATATGCAAAGAAAGGGATGGGTGAAAGGGGAGTGAGACAGCTCTGCAGACAGAGGAAATGCGGGAACAAAGTGAAGGAGAGGAAGTACAGGGCACATCGGGAGAAGGTGCGAGGTCTGGTTTGGCTGAAGCAAGAGGGCAGGGACAGAGCAGGGGAGACAGAGAGGAAAGGTGAAGCCAGTACGTTGGACGCCCAGAAAAACAGGTAAGGGAACTGGGGTGCCATCTAGGAGGCACCGATTCGTGGGCGGTGGAGAAGGAAGGAAGTACTCGGGGCCGGACTTCAGGAGCATCCTCTTGGAATCCCCGCTGTGGAAGCTACATGGTGGGATGAAGGATCTAGATGGAAAAGACCAAAACAGAAGGCCACTGGAGCAGCCAAGGAAAGCAGCCCTGAACTCAGGTTTACAAAGGGGCTGGCACCCCTTTCCTATCGTCTCTGGGATGCAGTGTGGACAGGAAGGTGACACAAAGCCAATCCGGTGCTCACTCAGTGTCCTCTGACTACGGCCAAGTCCTACGCCTGGTACTCAGGGCACGGTGGTACACGGAACCAACAGGGCAGCCTCTCTCATGGGGTTCCCATTCTCGCGAGGAAGACAGTCATGATAACTACGAGTCGTGAATAACAGTGAGTGTGTGAAGTTCTGGAAGAGAGAAAACATGACCAGCTATCCAAGTCTCAACAGGATGGAAGAGCAGGGAGCCTGGACATGAGAAGGAACAGGAGGTGGTCCTTGTGGGAACGATCTGGCTGTGCTAGCCCTGAGTGGGTCTGGGTCTTTAACTAATACCAGATTCACATGTGACTTAGACCTAATACAGACCACTATTCATGAGTCCAAAGAACGGACCTCAGGCCATGAGGATGTGGGTCACTCTTCTGGGTTTAGGACCAGTTTTCAAGGTGGGTCAGACACAAGACCCAGAATTTCCCCGAGTGCCAAAGATGGTCAGTTCTATCATGCTGGGAGTCTTTTTGTACAAGCCTAAAGCTTGGACTGAGATTGCCTCCCAACATAGGAAACAATTAAGGACACAGGTACTGGATCTGAGTCCAGGGCAGTGTGTTGTTCTCAACTCGGAGGGCACAGCAGTGAACAAATCTACTACCCTCAGGCCCCTCCGGTTCTAGTGGGGGACGAGGGGCAACAGACAGGCAAACAGTAAATATTCAAAACTGCATCAGCACTCCCGGGTTCTCGGCAGCACTCCTCACAAT
Organism: Lyroderma lyra; assembly: GCA_004026885.1. Classification (NCBI taxonomy): domain Eukaryota; kingdom Metazoa; phylum Chordata; class Mammalia; order Chiroptera; family Megadermatidae; genus Lyroderma; species Lyroderma lyra. The sequence goes on along the minus strand of PVJL010002390.1, from coordinate 186,107 downwards.
AGCTAAGATGTGAAAACCTCTTAACAGTCCATTGATGGGTGAATCGATAAAGAAATTGTGGTACGTACATACAATCAAAAATTGTTTAACCTTAAAAATGAAGGAAATCCTATAATATGCAACAACATGATGAGCCTGGAAGACATTCTAAGTGAGATAAGCCAGTTACAGAGGGGAAAACACTGCTTGATACCATTTATATGAGATTTCTGAACTAAGCGGACTCGTACTACCAGAGAGTAGAATGGGGAAGAGGAAATGGGGAGTTGCTAGTCAATGGACATAAAATCTCCATTACACAAGATGAGTAAGTTCTAGAGAGCTGCTGGACAACCGTATGCCTATAATTAGCCATGCTGTTCTGCAGACTTAAAGTTTTGTTAAGAGGGTAGATGTCATGTTGAATGTTCTTACAACAATAAAGTGTAAAAAATAAAACTGTACAGACGTGTGATGGTGACGCGTGCGCAGGAATTGCCTGGAGTGGGGACGGCAGTGCCATTTCGTCTGGTGGTCCGCCAAGTCCTCCCTGATACGTTGCTCTTTTGCAAGAAGGAAGAAAAGATATCCTTGAGGAACCTGGAAGATCTTTCCAGGCAGAAGGAATAAGTGCAAAGGCCCTGAGGCTCAGCGGTTGAGCAGGAGGTAGGACTCGTCATTTCAAGCAGCCATTCTAGACGTAAAATAAGTAAACAGCCTTCGCCACACTTCTTTTGTTTGCAACAATCCATGGTCGGGGGAACAGCATTGTCAATGAAAATGGATAAGTTTTGTGATTTCCCCCCAAAATATACCTTGGGATATGATAGTCATCGTGCTTAATTTTTTATAATATCTTACTTAGGATAGCACCTATGATGGTCTCATGGCCATTTATCATCTCACAACTTAATAATAATAACATAGTAATAATAATGATAATAAATATAACAGAAATCCTATTAGTCGTCGCTAACATTTACTGGGTGCTCGCTTCTTCTCAGGCTCTGTGTCAAATGCTTTCGATGAATTACCTCATTTCAACCTCAGGAGGAAAAACTGAGGCTTAAAAAAAATACATTTAACCAATCACAAAACCAGTAGGTGGTATGGCCCTTACTCACGTCCAGGTCTGACGGATGGAAAGTCAATGTCATTAGCTGATGCATTAACTACCCCCCATATGGGTGGTGGAACGGTAGCAATGTGTGAGCAAGCACGGCCCCAGAGTGCTGAAGCACTGAGGCAGGATCAGAGAATCAGGAGCTCAGGGCCCCAGTGCTACAGAGGTTATGCCCAAGCCCCATGCGTGGTGCATGCTTGTGTCATCCCTGCTCCCCTCTCCTTCCTCTCTAGTCCCGTCTGCCTCCAGCAACCACTTTGGAGTGTGTATATTGCCAGGAGCTCTGCCTGCTGCTGGGGTTCAGGGAAGACGGATGGACACCACCTGGAGAGATGGCACACTGGCAGGGGTGCAGAACGTCCTGACCATGAGGGGAGACGCTGGCTCCACAGGCAGAGAGCTGCTCAAGTGGACCTAGAAGCCGTCTCATACTTGATGCACGAGGTGTGGATGGACAATGAAATCAGACGTGAAGATGAATTCGGTTCCTGAGTGCCAGCTAGGGGAGAAAATAATGTAGGAGAACATCGGATAAAAGGGCAGGACCACACTAATCCTAAGAGGAAGCCCTTCTCGGAGCAGCTGCATGTGGACTCAGGGCACAGGAAGTCACATGCCAGAGCGCAGCCTTTGAGCCCCCACAGCTTCCCGACAAAGGGCCTATTCCCAGGGAAGGGGACTCACTCTGGTGCTCACGAGGTGGACGTCCACTGTCTCAAGAAGGAGGGGAGCAAGGGGGGATCACACGGGGGCCCCAACGTGGTGCAGCCTCACTTCCTTCCCTCCTGTCTCGTCCCCTGGTGACAAGTAGGGAAAGTCTGAGATGAACATTTAATGTGGGGAACTAACAAAATATGAAGGAGTTTACAAAACGGCAATACTTTTAAACACTACAGAACTGATCCAGTAATTGTCTGACTAATCAATGGAGTAACAGAGTTTGTCTGTATCTAGAATTTGTTCTGGATACATACTGCCATTTTTATATAACAAAGATGACAGTTCCAATCAGTAGGAGTAAGTAGATGGCTTAATACATGATGTTGGGACTACGGGCCTATTTATACAGAAGAAAAATGCTACATCTCCCTCCTGACATAAAAGACATTTCAGATGAAACAATTTGAACATAAAATTAAATTATACAAACCATTAGGAAACTAATTCATAATGTTCAAAACCTTAAATTGGAGAAGGGGAAGCACTCAGAAGTTATAAAGGCAGTTATTGGACTACATTAAAATAAAATATTTTATGTAGAAAAATATATTTGACCAACAAAATAAGATTGTAAACCACAAACGGGAAAGTAATTTTTAACATTCAGGGCAATGGTCAAATGACCTTAACACATTATCTGTGTATACTCTCATACATGTATAAGAAAAAGAAGAAAAAAAAGATGAAACACAGACAAATAGTATAAACCAGCAACATATAGAAAATGAAATCAAAATCTCCAGTAAATATATTCAAATATGCTTACCTTTAGAATTTAAACCAATATATAAATGAAACATTTCTCACACACCAGTCTGGCAAATGTGAAAAGTTTGAAAACACCCACTACTGGCCATGTTTCTGGAAACTTCTATACACATTTGGTAGGATGGAACATGACCGTAACCTTTTTGTTGGGTGCTTTGACAATACTTCTCGAACTTTTACATTTGTATCCCATTGGTCCTAACCATTCCACATCTAGGAGTTTGCCTTGCACAGAAACTTGCACGTATAAACCGAGATGTTCGTAAAGGTCTCGTATGGCAGAGCAGCAGAACTAGAAATAACCAGCCCACGAATTTATTAGGAACTAGGGACATACCTTATGTCATCTGAGAAAACAGAATAGTATTCATCTAGGTAAAAGAAGCAGGATTAATTTATCCAAAATGACAAGAATAAATATTGCCAATATACTATTGGTAAATAAAAGAAACCACAGACCAGTTATGTGCAACATACTTCATTTGTATACAATTCATACTGTATACATTGTATCTGGCTAGACACGAGCGTGAAAACACACGCGAAGTCATGGAGTCCTCCGGAGAAGCGGGAGAAAGGCCTCTCCCAGTAAACTGCCCCCTTCCACTTCTTAAAATACTGACCTTCTGAAGATTGTACAGGGCACGGGTCCTTTTTGTTTTCCCTTTTTTTTAAACAACAATATTAAACTCTGTGTTGTTATTTCATATATTTTTTTTTTATTTTAAAGGGCAATAAAGATCAGGAAATCTGCCTGAGGCCATTTATTTTATCCGGGTGCTTTCCCTTACCTAAAATAAGGGCATGGGTACAATTTCTAACATCTTTTCAGATGAATATTTCTAGGACTTAGAAAGAACATTCTCTTTTACAGAGCAGATGTGGCGGCCCAACGTGGACAGCACTGGGGCACTCGTCAGCGACCCGTCTCCCCTTTTCCCGCTTCCCGAGGCTCTCACATTGCCTGCGAGCCCCAGCGTCCCAGCCCCGTATGCAACGTCTGTCTAGCTGATCCATCGCCCCCCGTTCCTCTGATTCCCTGACTGCTCTCTCATCCTCCTTCCGGCCAGAATCTGGCTCTAGGCTTCTGGGGGTCTATCAGTCTTTCTTTTAAGCAACCGTCCCCAGTTCATTAGCTGTATACAAAGTACAGATATAGTCAATCCATCACCCCATGCCATGCTTGTGACTGTGCATGAAATAGAAGTATCTGTCTGCGCGTGGAGACACTTAATAGGCAAGATTGCTTATCACTCGCAGGAAGCAATCTGCCAGACGCCGTCTATTCATTTTAATACTCCCATCTCCCAGAGACTTCAGGACCGACGCATCTTAGTGAGCAATTATATTTACCCTTCCATGTGGGACTCCAGGGGTATCAGAAAAGGCACAGGAGGTCACTGTATGACTCAGAGACAATTAACCAGGTAATGTATGCAATTTACCTTTTCTTTTTGACAAACACTGGCTGGGTGATGATTCCCATTGGGGTTAAATTTCTCAAATGATTTTTGGAATTATTAAATATTTAGGTACAAACCTGAAGACCTGGCTAACCCTTTACTCTTGGTATTCACCCTTTATTATTTTCAGAGAGGGCGTATCTGCTGACACACATTGCAGGGGCTCATCCCAGATTCCCTCCCTTCAGTCTTTAACCTCTCATGAACCAGAACAGAACAGGTAAAGATGCTCAGGGAGTCAGGAAGCTGCCCGACCTCACCTGGTGGGCGAACGGGTTCTAGGTGATCTGGAAGCTGGACTTGCCCACCCATGAAGGGACATTCAAGCATGTCACTTCCTGCGCTGCTTCAAATGAAACACCTGAATGCACGGGTAGGTGTTACAGCAGACCTCTGGCTGCACATGCATGAGTGTGTAAATGTGTGACAGGAGATGCTGAGGAAATGGGAAAAGCAGGGGCTTTGTCTTAAACACATATTTATTTAAATATTGGACTTGATTTAAATGCTGTTGTGAAGCTCCCTCTACGGAAAATGCTATAATAAACCTTTAAAGCATATACTGCTGCTTTCCTGTATTTTTGCTTGGTGAAAAGGAGAAAACAAAACAAAAACAAAAACAATGAAATCTGAGTCCCCACCAGTGGGACTGTGTTTAGTTCAAAACTCCAGGCATGCAGCCCAAATAGACCCCGGCTGGGCTTTATCCTCACACAACAGGGAAGACAATAAAACGCATTTACTTAGTCTTGCATCACGAGAGCCAAATGACTCCAAACTGAACTAATCCCGTTCTATCCCAGGAGCGGTGTTTTGATTCTACACGCTACATATGTCAAAATGGTGATGCTGAGCCATGATACATTTCCAGGACACCCCTTCGAGTGTGATCAGGCTTATACTCCAACACATAAATGCTCCGTATGCATTTGCTTAAATAAATAATTCATGAAACCACAAATACCTACCCCCTGAAGCAGCGTCCAACTCTTAAAACACCCTAAGCATGCTCGTCCTCATTTTAAACAGGAGATGAAGAGCACGCTGCAGTTCAGATGGAGGGGATGGGATTCCATGGGGACCTATTTCGAATTAGTGAGGAGTGAGCGACCGGATATCAGAGCAGCGGGTGGAAGTTTATTTCAAGGACAAAATGCTGAGATTACACACTGATATCGTCGTTCCTGGTGTGGAAGCAAAGCTGGGACTAGGATGGGGATGTGCAAGCTGCCCCGTGGGTTGCCTCTATCTCGTGTATGGATCAGAACACTGCCCAAGCTCCCTCCTTCACTGCAGGGGCCTCCCAAACACAGTTCACGAAGAACTAGGCTGACCAGACAGACCATTTTAAATGGGACAGAAAACAATGGTCCTGTCCCGTTTCAAGTGATACGTTTTGGTCAACCTACTGCCACCTTGAACTTAACCCAGTGGGACTAAGCTGACCAGATGTGACCATCTGAAATGGGCCAATGCCATTGTTTTCTGTCCCATTTCAAATGGTATGTTTTGGCCAGCCTACTAAGGACTCACCCCCAGCCAGGAGCTACCTCCTGGCTCTCGTGTTCAATGCAATGTGAACAGCAGCATTAATAAAGCACGTAACTTAACTACAACATGTCAGTATCTGGTGATTTTTTTTCTTTTTCTTTTTTCTTTTAGCAAATGGAGAATTTTACTGTGTGCCTAATAATTCTGGTTATACAGCACTTCACAATTCCCAGGCAAATTGCCTTCACTCCAGCCAGTGGCATTTATCTGCTACCCAAAGCATATCAGTGTCACACATGACGTTTTAAAATTACCAGCCCTTTTCTAAGCTCTCATGAAAAAGGGAAAAAATTGTTTCAGAAAAGTTTATGAGCAGGAAGAGCACAATGTTCACATACAAATAACGCCCAAATATGGCTTTTATCAAGTTCCTTCTAGAAAGACTCTTCTTTAAGGAATGTCAGTCTAACAGGTAATTTTTCTTTTTCCCTTTTAGAAAAATGTGAGTCACAATTAGAATGTCTGCCAGGCAGTAAAGAGAACAGCGCTGGGCCTTTCACCATGGACGTGTGAGAGATTCTGACGCTGAGCTGTTGATTATCTGAATTTTGAAAGATACTCTTAGCTTATTTGTGATCTAATTTGCCAAGACATTTCTAATGACAGAATTGGCACCTGGAGAGAGAGAGAAAGAAAGTTGCATTTCTAAAATTCTTACCCCTGTGTGAAGTGGGCTAACGTGATGGGAAGTGACGGGCAGAAATGAGAATATGTGCTCAGGGGACAAAGGGAAAAAAGAGAGGGAGGAAATTACATCAGGCAGCCTTGCTTGTTGGTCTCTTTCACTCTGGCTGGCTGCTCTATCCATTTGTGACTCTCCTCCCTGTCTCTTCTCTTCTTTATATCTCTGAGCAGGGAATATAGTAGCACAGAGCCTCTCCAAGTGTGGGCCCTGAACCAGCGGCACAGGAACTCCCTTCGAACCTGTCAGAAATGCACATGCTCAGGCTGCACACAGGTCTGTGGAATCTGAAACTTGGAGGGTGGACTCGGCACAGAGAAAGAGATTGAAGCGGTGGTCCTCCAAATGCAGCGTGCATCTGAAGCCCACGGAGATTTGTTAAAACACAGATTACTTGGCAGACCCCCTAGAGTGCCGGCTGGCCTCTAGCCACCCCTCCTTCTTTGTGTCACTAGCCCAGAGTTGACATTTGGGTGTGGTTTTTGGTTAGGCTGAGCCTAGATCATGTGTCCACATCTTAAGCTGCCAGGGAATGAGCAAGGTAAGAATAAAGGTAGTTTCCGGAGGGAAGACAGGCCCATGGCCCCTCCATGGTGCATACAACAATCTTTTCTAATAGGAGAGTCTGGGTGCTGGGAAACAAAAATGGTGAATGCACATCATCAGGTGGGGTGTGAAGGGGAGCAATGAGAAGACATGAGGATGAAGTAACGGCAAACTTTTGCTTGAATGCCTCTTCACCTAACAACTGCTCCTCTGATTGTTATTACCTGTGATTTACAGGTGCATGCCTAATTCTTGTGTATATCTCTGCCCAGAATGCCTTGCACATTCCCACATGGCTAAACCCTAGGCGTGCTTTAAGAGCAAAGCAAATGGGGCCCCCCTGCATTGCGTTCCTGGATTTCCGGACTCCCACTCCTGATCCCAGTAGAAATAACTGTTCCCTAGGCAGATAATTATCCACAAAACCACTGAAGTTTTTCTCCTAGGCCCAGAGCAAGGATGCCTTTCCTGCCCAGGCCCCTTGGGTCTAGCTGGGGCTGTGTGACACCTAGGCTCCATTTCCAAGCCTGGCCCCAAAAGGTGTTGCATAATTCTCTAATCTCTCTGCTCTGCCCATCTGCAAGGAAGCAATGACTGCAAAATAAATGAGCCACATGATGGAAAGAGCCTGGGTCCTCAAATCACCCCCTGGACAAGGTCTCCTCGGAGAGCCCTATCACCTGGACATTGACTCATGTTCATAACTCATGGACATTACATGAGTAAAAACCTAACTTGTAGCGTGTTAGCTCATTGGAATTTGGACGTTGTTTATTACAGCCACTAGTAATAGTAGGGTTAGTAATTCACTCTCCCTTCTGCTTTTGCGGCGCAGTTTGGACCTACCTCTGCTACACCATTTACCTTACAGTTAGTGGTTTAAGTGTCCATCTTCTCATTGAATTATGACATAAAAATAGACAATTGATAAAAATATCTGCAAAAGGAAGGGAAAGAGTATGGGTGGGGGAATCAAGTAAAGGAAGAAAAAAATCAGTTATGTAATATGGACGATGGTCAATAACTGTATGCGTGCCCTTTAATGTGGGTTATAATGCAGCCAACACCTGCCCATTTGAATAGACCTACTCTTCACCTAGACTGAAGGGCAATGAAGTCAAGTGGAACACAAAAATTGAGTTGAGAGCCCAGATCCATTATTTAGTGGCTTTTTTTTTTTGGGGGGGGGGTTGGTTTTATTTTGATCACTTCAAGTGAATAACAGCTAATCCCTAATAATAACAAGAAAATCCTGCCTTTACTGAGCTGTGGTAGGTGCTTTGCAAGCTTTATCCCAATCCTCCTGACACCCCACAGTTGTGTGGTAGGAATGCAATAAATGTCTACCATTCATTTAGCCTGCATTCATTCCACAATATTATTGGCCATGAACCATGCCAGACTGTAGAGAGGGAGATCAAAGATACACTCCCTGCTGCCCAGGTGCTTATGGTCTCAGGAAGAGAGAGATAAGTAAAGAAGATATGAGGAAATACTTGATAACCTGAGAAGAATGGCAAAGATGTATGAAGCCATGAGTCCCTGTCCAGTCTGGAGGCCCACGATTGTTTAGTGAAAAAAGGGAAAGACATAGGAGTCACGAAGGCATGGGTTGGAATGCCAGTCACCTCTGCTTAATTGTGACCTTCATATTCATGAGGTCACAGGCCTCAGGATGCCTCCACAGCATCTGTTCCTTGGGAGAGGCCCAACCATTGTTAGCAGCTCATGGTCTTCCCCAAGTAGAGGAGGAAGGAAGATGACCTGGACCCATGATAAGACCAAGGCTCAGGTACAATGGGTTCCATGCCTTTGCACTGAGCCATCTCCCGTGTACGTTACCTCCTTTATCCTCATTTACAAAACTGACTGAAGATAAGAAAATGAAAGCTAAGTAATTAATTTGCCCAAGTCCACGCTCAGGTATGGAGTGGGAAAGAGAGGATTTGAATGCCTATCCTAAAGGGCTCTGGTGTTATTTGGCTTCCCCCAAAGAGGGTGGGAGCTGGGAGAGAGAAGAGTAGTCAGGGGCACCTCCAGCTCCAGGCTAAGTGAGTCTCTACGCTACCCAACACATATGAAATGGAAACACGTGAATCAGGGAGTGGTATCAAAGCCATGTTCTTTTATTTTAATTGTGCAAATACAAATGTCATCCATGCATGAGAAATTGTAAACTGTGCCTCTCATCTTTTATCCTCTATAATTTTCTCCTTCTTCCCTTGGGCCCTTCTACACACCCTTTCACATTGCCACTTGAACTTACCTTTTTGTCAACAAAATCAATTAACAAGGAAGTTTTAATGTATAGGTTGGGATGGGTTTACTTTGATAAAAAACATTTTGGTAATTTGTACCAATATTTTAAAAATGGTTTTTAAAAAAGAAGTCATTGTGTACCATCTCATAAACTGATCATGTCATTAAAACAAGGTTGGTCAATTTAGTTAAATAATTTTCATGTTTCAAGAATATAGCAACATTGGGATAACATGCAAGATTCAACAATGAATCCCTCTTCTACACCTAATATCTTTTGGGTACAGTGAGTGTCAGGTACACAAATACTCCACTAAACTTACTCAGAATCAGAGAAAGGACATTCTGACCCTGAAAACACCAAGAGTTATTTAAAGAGATAAAATAGGGAAACATTCTTGAAAGCTCTGGGACAATCATTTGCAATAAAAGTGTCTATAACTACTGCAACTCAAGCTAAGTGGACCGTGTCTATAAGGCTGCTTGATAATGGAATGGCAGGCAATCATATGCACAGTGTACATGGAAATTTGCTTGTGTGTATACATGGCATTATTCATTAAACACTTGGGGAAACCCAGTAAAGACAGACCACCTCCAGTAAACTTAAAAATATTTATCCAGTAAATTACACCAATGAATGTCTTTACTTGTGTGATTGACAACAAGCAGTCCCCACTCTCCTTCCTTGACAACCAGATGCCTGAGAACATTTAACAGAATTTGTTGCTATTCCATTATATTATATAGAGGTGGGATGGTGCAGGAGTTGCATGTGGCACACTTTGCATTAGGTCAAGAGTGAAAATAAGAAACTGTCATTGAGCAGTGTCTGAAAAGTTTCCCAGGTTGGGGACTGATTATATAGAGACAAACCAGATTTCTTCAGAATTGCCCATCCCATATGGGAATTATCTACAGTAAAGCTAAAATAGTGAGAAAGGCTCTCTGAAGTGAGATGTCCTACGTACAATTTACAGCAGATTTCTTCTGGTTCAGCTCAGATCTGTAGGACAAAAGTACTTGGACAAGAGAGAAGATGCAAGTAAACGTGTTAAGGATAATTAAGTAGCCCATGGTGGCTCTCCTCAAATCAACTCTGACACTTTCTCACATATCTAGTATCACTGGCTCATATTCTCCGACTCCAAGCTGGCATCCATCCCTAGTACTCTCCTAATTTCCTCTCAAGTCCACAACACATGTTATCATCCATTCTGGGGGGTAAAAGAGAAATCTCGAAAACCCACTTCTTTGAATGCTAAATTCCTCATACTTTCAACTGCCTGATTGGAAAACTCCACAAAACGATGTAATAAAATTGGCCCAGCTATGTAGTTTACAAGACTCAGGGCAATCTTAGAGAAGAATTTAGGAAGCAGGCCACCAAGGAAAAGCCCTTTTGGCAAAGGCCAACTCTCTACTCACGCTCTGCCTCTCCTCCCTGCTCTCTTGCATCACGATGATTCCATTTCTATGAGAACCTTCTCATCTGCAGGCAACCAGGCTCTAGCTAGCCTGTGTGTGAACGCAAACGCAAACACCAGCATTTGAACTGATTTACACGTCCAATTACCACCATCTTTTTTTTGCTTCCCTTTCCTACTTACCTTCTGAAATCCCTATTGCCCAGATGACCAAATTTTATCTTAACCAATCCCAGGAAGTTCCTCTGTTCTCATTTTCCGAAGCTCTGAATTGGGGCAGCATTCCATGAAGCCAAGGTTACTCTTCTCTTGTATTGTTTGCTATTACACACATCTGGTTTCCTCCCTACATGATTGGCCACTGATTCTCTGTTTTTCTTGGTTGCATCCTCCTCTCTCCAACCTTTCAATGTTTCAGAGACTCGGGGCTCCAATCCTTGAGCCTATACTCTAGCTACATCTTCTCCTTATTTTGATGATTTTATCCAGTTTCAAGATTTTAACAACAAATATAAGCTGATCTCTCCTAAATTGATAGCCTCAACTCTTATCTTTTCCCTGAGCTCCACAATCATAAATCCACTTGATAACTCTTGATTTAAAATCTTAAACTCACTATGCCTAAAATGGTCCTCTTACTTCCTCATTCCAAACCCCAGACCTTGGGCACTTCTCCAGTTTTTTTCCATGTTGGTAAAAAGAATCATAATCCATCAAGTGCTTGAGTCAGATCCCTGGAAGCCATCCTTGATTCCTACTATTCTCTCATCACAAATTCAAGCATTGTATCTAATAGTACTTCTGCAAAATATGTATTTCCCCATCTGCATCCCTGTATATTCAGTGCCACATCCTTCACGCAAGCTATTACCACTGACATTTACTGCCATGACCACAGGACCCTCCGAAACGATCATTTATGTGTGTCACCCTCACCACTTGGCATTACACATAGAGCAGTCAGAGTGGATTAGAAGCATCCACACAACCAAGCCATTCTTTTGCTTTAAAGCTCTAATCCTTCTCATTGCACCCAGGGAAATGCAAAGGCTTCACCCTGGTCAGCAAGGCAGCGCAGAGCTGATTCCCGCCTACCTGCCTGACCTCTCTTATTGCATTCTCACCCTGTCACTATGCTCGGCCACAATGACTTCCTTTGTCTTTCCCAACCATGCCAAGACCGTTGCAGCCACACAATCTTTGTACTTGTTTCCTTTCTCATTAGAATTCTGCACTTCCTTCCAGGCTCTTTGCCTGGCTGGCTCCTTCCCATCCTTCAAGGCTCAGTTCCACTAAGCCTACCTCGAGAGTCCATTGCAGACCACCCTGCTCCAGTTATTTTCCATGACATCACCTGCTCCTTTGCCTCATCAAAAAATGTCTTTCTTTTATTATGTGTTAACCATCTGCTCTTCCTACTAAAATGTGAGCTTCTGTTGAAGGCGAGGACTTTCTCTTGGTCACCTCTGTATCCTGATCCCCTAGAATAATGCCTTGCACATAGTAAGAAAACTCATTGCATCTTAGATAAATGAATAAAGGAATGAACAAATAATATGTGCTAGCTAAATGGGTAGCAAGCATGCCTATTATTATCCAGACATAACTAGCAACATTATTTTGAGGTTCGGCTCAGAGGACAGGCTTTGTACAATGTAAAAGAAGTTCATCTTTTTTCTGCAAAAGAAGTTTATCTTTTCTCTGTCCATTGAGAAATTTTGCAGAAGATCCCCTAGAAAGTAACTGTAATCCATATCTTGTGCCCTTTATTAAAACTCTAACATAGGGGCTATCTCTCTAAATGGAATGCTGGATATAAAAAAAATCATGATTCATTTCCATAGTTAGACCCAGGACCAGATTACCACGGTATAAGTGCGAATTACTCCTTTTGCCTAGATGTATAAGTCTATAACTATAGAAATGGGAACAGACTTGATTCTAGAAGTCACTTCCAGATGTAGAATGTTGAATGATATGTGAATGACATCGCTATTTTGTTCACCTCTGCCCAAGAAATTATCCAAAAGACCTCAATCAGTTCTGCAATGATGAGAAAGCATCAGTTCATCTCACACACGCTCCCTGCAACTTGCACCCACTCAATAGCAATCGCCGTCAGCAGTGCATGCATTATACAGAGAGCACACTCCACACAGGCCCTGGGTAGCCTCACATTTTATCTCCCTGCCATATCTGTCTAATAGAACAAGAAATAATACACAGAATATTAAAGAAACATTAATAGCCAGAATAAATTATTAATTCAATTAAAGTACGAGTCCAATAACGATTCTTTTTCATTGCGTTTATTAAAAGGAATAATTAATTGCTAAGAGGGTATTAAAAAAACACACACATAAACTGCTGACTCTACTCCTGAGTGAAAATGCAGAGCTTCTGTTTCTGCAGGAATGATAGAGGAGACGTGCTGAACACAATTATGAGCAAGGAGTAATAATATTCCCTCTTACTTCTTTGCTTTGTATTTTCACAGCTGCAAACTAAAGCGTTAAAATAGTAGCTGGCTGAATTTTTTTTCCTTCAGACCTAGGATAACAATCTCCTTTGAGACTGAAAAAGAAACTTGGTTCAATTACCTACTAGTCATATTTTTGGGGGGAGGAGTCATGTTATTTCACTCTTCTGGGCCTTAGCTCCCTCATCTGTAAAGTGGGAATAACAGTAGACTCTATCTCGTAGATTACTATGAGACAGACACAAGCATTTGGAACCCTATCTGGCATACAGCAAGTGACTGATGACTCCTGGCAGTGATTCTATGTAAGATCTGCCTGCTTCTCAGCTCCGACCACTGTTGTATCATAGGGTCTTTTTCCCAGAGCACTGGCTCATCTTGAAAACCAGCTTCCTTTGGCCTCATAACTCAGCATTTAATAACCTCCAAGGCTTGATAAAAAGACACCCTAGGAAACAGTACTTTGGTTTATTTATTTATTTACTAGATTTGTTGGGGTGACACCAGTTAGCAAAATTATATAGATTTCAAGTGAACAATTCTATGATACATTATCTATGTCTTCCATTGTGTGCTCATCACTTTCTTAAAAGATATTCAAGTCGTAAGATAGGTAAGGAACATGAATGTTCCAGTTCTACCTCAGTTTTCTGGTATTGTATACAGGAATGCAATATATCATATAAATGAATGTTGACACAAACTGAAGTTGAATTCTACATGCAGCAAAATTATCATCTTAATTTTAACCAACTCTGATGACAAATTGCTTAAAATATATAGCCTGCTTCAATGCCTTAGGAGACTGAGTGTGCTGAATGTAATTTACTATATTTTAAAATGGTGATATCTCAGGTTCATCATTCTGAACATCAATTTTTATACTGATACACTTAGGAGTTAATGAGATATTTAAGAATATGGCTTATATATGCATATATAGCTATGATTTCCTTGATACCTGACTTTTTATCACTCCTAGTTATTACAATACCTGAGCAAAATTACAATGCCAGTACATTAATGCTGATTTTGCATAAGAACAAAATATTGGGATGAAATGACAATGAATACCAGTATTTTATTAGAAAGTGTGGTATGTCGCTTTTTATAATAATCAGAATCTTCATCTGCACAAATTTTGTTTTTTGTTGTATGCAAAAAAGGGCTTAAATCCAGTATGTAGATTCCTTATCATTTTGGACTAAAATTCTACAAGTAAGAAGACTAGAGAAAGAGGCCCTAATTAAAATATATTATTCTATAAATGATGAAACCAGGTCCACAGAAGATGTACCAGGCCTTGGGAGTAAATGTGAGGGGTACAGAGAGAATTTGATTGAATCAGGCCAGAGAATACTCCACCCCAGTTCTTCCCCTCATCACAACCCCTCATGCCCTCCTTCTGTCTCTTCCTTAGTTGTCTGTAGTCAGCGTGTTCATGTGCACACACATGCATGTGCACACACGTACACATATTCCAAAATAACACCATCAGAAAATGCTGGATACGAACTTGGACACACACCAACTCTTGGGGAAAATCTTTATGACTAATAAATAAGAACATCAATCTCAATCTCATAACTAAAGTAGAGAAAGGGAGTAAAAACAAAAAAGAGGCCCCTTTGAATGTGTTCTAAGTAGGGGACATAGATCAGAACATCCATGTTCAATTTAAAGTTGTAATGTGGCGAATAATTCTCTGGGCACATCTCGAGATGGATATAATCCATTATGAAAATACTATAATAATGGCATTCCAACAAACCCACCAGCACTCTGTTATTTAAAATTAACTCAGAGTACAAGTACTGCAATCACTATGATTCCTCTATTAACTTGATCGGCTCACACTGGTTAACCATGAAACATATGTGGAAGCACTTCTCCATCTTTACTGCCTCCACTGTTGTCAAATCTGCCTCCATCCCTCACCTGGACTTGGTATAACTGCGCCAGGTATCGCAGATTTCACTTCTTGGCCTCATAAGCCATTCTCCAAATTGCCAGCCAGCACCAGCTTGTTCCAACCCAGTTATGTCAGGCCATGTCATTGCTCTATTTAAAATATTTGGTGGCCTCTTCTCACATAATGAAATGAAACCCATATCCGTTACCCACCTCTCAGTGCCTGGCCTGTCTGACCTCTTCCACCTTATCCTGCATTTCTCTTCCCACTGTCTATACTCTGCTTCAGACACAATGGTCTCTTTTCTCTTTCTCCAGCACCTGAAGCTTGTCCCGCACCTGGAGTGCTCTAATCCCATATCCTTCTCTCCAATTAGATCTCAGCTCAAATGTCACTGCCTCTCAGAGAGACTGTCACTACCCCACCCATCTACAGCAGCCACCAGGTGGCCTGGATCACAGCACTCCATGGACTCATACATTTGTGCAGGTCTCTTTCTTTGTTCACCATCTCCACTCACCAGAATTTCAGCTCCAGGAGCACATTCTGTCTCTTATTCACTGCAGAAACTGTGGCACATTGTATGCATATAATAAATATTTCAATGAGAGAATAAATAAATATTTACTCTGCACCAGGCACTGCTAAATACTTTATATAAATTATTTTATTTAATCCTGAAAACATTCCCTACAAGGTCGTTTTATTAATTACTAGTCTTATTTTACAAGTGAGGTTAAGTGACTTTTCAAGCTGACACCAGAGTCCATTCTCATCATCATCCCCCTAAATTCTCTGCATATAACACGATGACAGCCTTTAGGGAATAATGTTCCTGATGGGCTGCCACAATACTATAAAATGCCTTCTCAATCACTGGAAAAATCTAAGTTGGTTCCTTAGTTTTAGTATGCAATTATTTTATTATGCCTTAACTCCTTTAAAATTAGTGATCCCATACCCAGCACATATGGTAACGACAAATGGGGAAGCGTAGTGCAGGTGCCAAGAACACAGGCCTGAATTAGCTGTCTGGGATCAAACCCTCATTCTTCCGTGTTTTAGGCATCATGCCCCAAGTAGGTTCCTCGGAGTTCCTGTACGTCAGGCCCCCACTGGGTGAGGTAATATGCAAAGCACCTGGAAAAGAACATGGCCAACAAAAAGAGTTTGCTAAAAGTCCACTAGAACTTCTATTGTTACTAAATATAGTTCTGATTATTAAACTGCTCAGTACAGCCTTTTCCTCACTGACTTATAACCCAAACGCATTGCCCACAGGACTCTGATGTTAAGACATCTTCCTCCTCTCCCTCTGCTTTTGCTTGGGTGTGGGTTAAGAATCCTTGAGAGAGAGTCTCCCAGGGAAACAGGGGACACTCAAGCTCTGACTTAATAAAACTCTATGATTAAACCTGGGAGAGGTAACGTGCAATCCAGAGCCATTTGTCTTATGCACAGGAAGAAAAGAAAGCACAAGGAGAATCTGGCGACAACATGAAGTAATCATCTAGCATCCAGCGTAGAAAACAGCAAGTTTACTATCCTGACCTAGATAAGTAAATGCCTTAACTTAGGAAAAGCAAATCCTCTGGGGGAAACTAAAGCATCAGGGACATGGAATTCCTAACAAAATGGAGGTGTTCACAAAACAACAACCTCGGTTTTAATTTGGACAACAGGACAGGCATGAAAATGCAACACCAAATTGGTGACCGAAAGGGCTGAGCTGGCAGCAAAGCCTGTGGGTCTACAGAGTGAGGCCCGCACAGGACTCGGGCACGCGGGCCTCCCGCATCTGGTCTCCATGCGCTTCCCTGACAGTTCTGCACCCAGGAGTCAACTGGCAATGCAGGCCGCCCTTGCAGGAGAAACTGCACCGCACTGCCAACTCTCAGTGACAAAAGGAGTGTTTATAGCGGGCGCACTGACAGCTGTCCGAGTGCCACATTTATTTACAAAATGTTAGTTAAATTACTGACAGTTGGCTCTGTGGAGGAAAAGCTGAGAGAAAAGCTGACATTTCTTGATCTAGCGGGTGTTCGAAGCACTGGTTCTGCTCCCCTCTCTGTGTATTAATGCCATTATTTGCTTGTTAGTTTAGGTATTTATGGCTTCTGGCTTATTCATTGGCCATTACTCTTAAGAGGCTCTGGGTGTCTGGGCAGTTAAACGGCCTCACACAATTCAGTTCCAAAGGCCCTTGGGCTAACAGGTGTCCTGAGCAGAGCCTGTCCCCGCCAGCTCCTCGCATCTGCACCAGTAAGCCTCCTGAGGGCCGAGTGTCAACCCCGGGCCTGCTCTCTGCAAAGCCCACCAGTAAGCGCACGCTCGTTAAGTTATGAATAATCACCATAATGAGCACCATCTCGTTATCCCCCCTCTGCTGATCACAGACAGGTTTTCCATGACAGAGCTGGACACGGTGCTTCCATTTTTTATTCTTTCTGACAGGGGCAATTAAGACAGAGGAAAAGGAATTTGAGTGATGAATGAAGATCCACATTGTGGCTGCAAAGAGCTTTAGACACAAAAACACATTCCTGATACAGTCTGTACGATCTCTTTTCCTGAAAAGTTGAAAAGAGTTTATAGTGCCTTAAATGGTTATCTTCAGTTTTCTAATGTGTTTCTTCTGATGTCAAAATAATGCCTCTTTTTAGTGGATAATTTAAAATATAGAGATAAGCAGAGGATAATTGATTAGGCCTTTCCCTGGGCATCCTGTTTGAAATCGTGGCTTTTATCCCCCTTTCCTAACTCCTCACACTCTTCATCTCCACAGTGTTACCACCAGTAACATTCAACATTCACTACGATTTTGTTCCTTGTTTCACTCTGCCAGAAGGCAAGTTCTGTGAGGCCTGGGATCGTAGTATGTTTTACTAACAACCGTATTCCACAGCGCCTAGAACCGTGTGGTCCGTCCACGTTGGCAAACGATACACTTGCTGCATAAAATCGAACCTAAGCTAGCCACACAGAGCATTCACGACCAGTCCCTGTTCTGACAGACCCTGACTGCTCTAGGCTCAGACCTGACATGGACAGAGGCAAGGCCCCAGGGAGGGACCAGCCCAGGAAGCCCAGAACTCTGCTGCCCTCTCTCCCTGCAGGAGTGGGCCAACTTCTGTGGATGAGCTCCTTCCGGCCAGTGCCATGTTCTGACCTTTCCCTCACAGCCTCGGGCCCCTCCCTGCTTTCTCCTTGCCACCCAAGAGTGCTGCTCCCATCTTTCAGATCACAAGTGGCCTCCTAGACCAGCAGTGGTATACTTTGCAATCTCCTTCTGAGGTCCTGGTTCTGAAATTTCCCCGACTTGGCCAGACTGGAGGCATGCTGAGGTCAGGAACTTGCCTTCTTTATCTTTGTCACTCACACAGTGCTTAGTACCATGTCCTACACATAAGAACATGTGTGCAAATAGCCCATGACCCATACAGAGCAGCATGGGTTCAAAAGATAACCTCTGTTTACTTTCATTAGCTTGCATGTTGATGGCTTTCTGATTTTAGAATACTAAAATTTAATTTTTAAAAAATTTAATAATTATAGAAAATGCAAGAAAAGGGTCAAAGGGCACTGGTAATTCTACTACCCAGAAAATATATTGAGCATTACTATGTTAATTTAAGAGCCTTTCGGTGTTTATTGGTTTTTAGCAGGTGTTTACAATCACACACACACACACTGACATTCACAGGCATTGAACCATTCTGCATGATGAGTTATAGACCAGGTAATTCCCAGAAATAACTGAGAAAGAGTTCTGCCTTTATTCATATTCAGTATGGCATTAATTTCAAATTATTAGAAAATAAATAATGTTAAATGAAAAACATTTGCAAGATAATAAAATTTCTTTTTATATAAAGAAAAAAACAAACAATACTAGACAATATATTGCTTAAAGATCATTATATATTTGGTAAAACTCTAAAGAAAAGGAGAAAATAATAAAAAAGTTCATGGCAGTAGTCAGCTCCTCAGAAGAAACAGAGTATAAAATAGTGTGGAATAGGAGGGTTCACAGGTAACAAAAGGTTTTATTTCTTAGAGTTGAAGGCACAGAGGTGAGCAATTTGGTATGCTTTTACACTTAGATGTGTTATATATACATTGACGTATAAAATATGCCATAATTAAAAGGAAATTAATAAGCACAGCTCCTAGTATATGAGATCAGACAATTAATTTTTGCAAACTCATCCTCGAAAAAGTGCTACATACCTCATTGCTGGATATCACTACGGTCACCTTTGAAACAGTCCCCTTGGGAAGCTACACACCAATGCCAGCCCCTAGTCCACCCTCCAAACCAATTTTGGAACTCTTTTTCTGGAATGGTCATCACAGCTGCCATTGTACCCAAAATCTGACAATAAAGTCCCCAAACTTGCTACCGTGGCCTTATGTTGGCAGCACTGTATAAACAACTCGATAAAGTGTCCTAAGTTTAGCAAGGTTGCAAGGTTATGACACCTTACTGAGTGTCTATGAACCAATGACAGCTTTCACGGCCATTCCAGAAAAAAAAATTCCAAAAGTGCTTTGAAGGGCAGATTAAATACTGGCATAGGTGCACAGCTTCCCAAGGAGTGTACATCGAAGGTGACCGTAGTGATATTCAGTAAAGAGGTACATAGCACATTTTCTAGGATGAGTTCAAGAAATTAATTGTTCAACCTCGTACATAGAATGTTTACTTGAGTAAATATTTTATCAAACATTTACTGAGTGCCTACCATAAGCCAGGCCCAGTATGAGGTGTGAGCAGGTCCAAATTAACATGGAGGACGGAGGACCAATCACAGGGCTCATAATACACATTCTCCATCACTGCCCATCTGCTTGGACCATACCCTCATCACTCTGTCCCACCCATTCCCACTTTCTAATAGAAAAGACTTGATAAAAATAGAGAAATAATAGAAAAGTTCAAAATGTATTTACAGGAACTACATGTAAAGATCACCTTTAAAAATAGGAGTAGTATCCTGGAAATAGTAACAGGTAAAACGTCAAATGTGATATTATGCAGATATTCTGCTTAATTAATATTTTATTTGCAGTAATTATTTTGAAATACAGACCAAAAACACCATTGGTGCACATTGTACAGTTAACAAACAACCCAGCACCAGCCAAGGCAATAATAACAAAGTCAGTTGAACACTATTTACTTTTTAAGAATAATAAAAAATTTTTAACTAAATATAAAACAAAACGAGCAGTTTATGGCCTGTCTGCTGAAGCATTTATTACAAATCATACTTTCAGGGCAGTTCATCAACTCCAGCCTCCGTAAGACCATGAGCAACAGGGGCCTGGCAATGTGGCTGAGCCTTTTATCACCAATGAAAACAAAAGTCTACAGGGTTGGCATGCTGTTTATTCACCCAAGGAAATCAATGGACTTGTATTTCAGGAGAATTTCATGATCCATCAGGGAAACCCTCAAAATGTAACCATTGGAAATGGTTTCATGCTTTGTGAATCATTGTGAGCCTAATGAGAGAGAGAGAGAGAGAGAGTGCTTTTCCACATACTACAGTAAATGCTGATAAGAAAAGGTAGGTCAGGTAAATGTGGGTCTCAGAGAAGGTTCCCTTGGTCAGCTTGAGGGCTCTGTCCTATCAGTGATACAAAGACACAAATCATATGTGGTCTCTGCTTTCAGAAAACTTAACATTGACCACAGGTAGGACATAAAGATAATACTAAAATACAAAGAAATGAGCAAACAAAGTTAACGTACAGCGGTGAACATGATGAAACTGCCCTAGTGGTTTCCATAACACTAAGAATGAAATCCGAAGTGCTCACTGCGGTCACCATGGCCACATGGCCCGGCCTGGGCTCCGTCTTCCCCTTCCTGTCCGTGCATGCCAAGGATGAGCCCACCTCCACTTCTTTCTTTCACGGCACTTCTGCCCGGAACGTCCTCACCCAAAGGTACACGTGCTCACCCCCTCACTGATGCGATCTCACGCAGAGGCCGGGCCTCAGACAGACCTCCAGCAGGTCTAAAATGAGCGCCTACTCTTCATT
The DNA here is from genome assembly GCA_004026885.1 of Lyroderma lyra. NCBI lineage: Eukaryota > Metazoa > Chordata > Mammalia > Chiroptera > Megadermatidae > Lyroderma > Lyroderma lyra. The sequence goes on along the minus strand of PVJL010002390.1, from coordinate 165,147 downwards.
GTCCACTGCCCTTGCCTGCTTGCTTTCCTCATTAGAGTTTGCAGCTCTACCTGACATTACATTAGATGACTACTCTCTTGTTCACGGTCTTCTCACGCCCCTCAGGTTCTAGAAAAGTGTTTGGTACTTAGCAGGTGTTGAATAACTATTTGTTGAACAAACCAGTGAATGGTTACACACAACAAACTATGGGAACCTGGAGAATAAGAGATTCATTCCCATTGGAAAGAACGAGGAAAAAATGAGATTTAGGCCTTTTGCAGGATTTCCACTGGACTTGTGTGTAGGAGAGAGGAGAGGAAGAGGAAAGAAGGAATGGAGAAAGCAAGCAGGTTAAGTAAGGCACAGAGGATGGTGTGCTGGAGCTTGAGAAGGGTCCCATTGTGCTGGGACAAAACACAGGTGAGAGGTGACAGAAGAGATCTGCAGCTGAAAATTCTGCAAGAGCCAGACAGTGGCTGGGAAAGCCTACCGTCCGTCATCTCTCCATGATAGACAGTTTAACTTCTTTTTGTTAATTTAACAAATTATCAATGGAAAATAACATGGTTAATGTCTAATTCATGCCAGGGACAATCCTTGAGATTTTTACATGTAATCCTATGTAATTATTATAAATAATTATGACTGAATGAGAGGACCCACGTAAAGCATTTATTTTACCACAGAAGAATAGGTCCCTACTAAATCCTGCTAATGATGCTGTGTTTTGTTGTTATTATTATAGTCTCATTCTTACAACTCTGCCAGGTAAGTATTAAGAAATTATTTATCCCCATTTCACAGATAAGAAAAAGCAAGCTAACAGAAGCTAATAATTTCACAAATCAAGTTAAGTTCCATCTCAAATTTGTCTGAACTCCAAAGTCCATTGTTTTCCACTACTGAACACATTCTCAGTGAGCATGTTTTATGTAGACTGACAAAAGTTGAGAATATATGTTTAAGATCTATGCTTATGTACCGTTTCCAACCCAGCTCTAAAGAAAAGTCACAGGGCAGGCATTCGACTACCGGAAGCTGACAATGAGCAAACCCACTTCCGGGGCTTCCTCTACATCTCATAATTGATTCACGTCTGTGTTACAACTTCAAAAAGGTCAATCCTTCTCTGGGTAAAATTCCAACCTATCAGTATCCCGCCCTTCATTCTTTTTCTTTTTCTTTTTAGTTAGCAGGAAACACAATGTTGGAAATGAGATTTTGAAGATCCGGGGAGAAGTACCATGAACCAAGGCGGGCAATGACCGAGTGCACTTGGTCTTCCAGCAGGAAGGTCGTCAGTGCTAGTATCTCGCCTTAGGTGCAAACAGGGGCAGCAGGGAAATCATGTGCTTTGGAGATAAATGAAAACTATTTACACATCTAAACCTCTCATCTAAGCTAATTCTCCAAGTCTGCAGTCAGTACACTCTGAAGGTCAGGTGTGTCTCTCCCAAAGACCAGAAGGGACTGGGGAGGGGCCTGGACTTAGTCTCTGATGACCCCACCACCTGGTCTGAGCTGGCCCAGCATACCAGTGGGCTCCTTGGAGCCCAGTGCCAATTAGTAATTATATATTAATGATAACAAGCAAAGCAACTATTTTTTCAATACCAAAGATAACTCTCAGGGCAGGGAAATGTCAAACTGAATGCTTAATAAAGTAGGTTCAAAATGCTCTAGGGGTGCAATGTTAAATTTTCAGGCACAAATGGAGACGATCCAAGCAGTGAAAAAAAAAAAGGCAAAACCTCACCTTCTTAGCATACACAGTGTGTAGGTTTGATTACTGAATAGAGATATGAAATATGTGCTAAATAATTCTTCTGAACAGCTCATTAGGCCTAATCCATCTCTGATTTCGATGAGTCCATTAATTCCAAATATGTGTCTGCTTATACAAACCACATACCCACACGTGATCTTAAAATGCCAGCCAAATTTCACAATGTAGTATCCTGGAAATGGTAACAGGTAAAACGTCAAATGTGATATTATGCCGATATTCAATATTTATAATGTTCAGATGTGATAAATGAAAATGACAAAGAATAACGGGCCAAAGAAGGATGGCATTCCAGTTAGAAAACGCTAGACCCCCATGGTTAGATGCATGTGTGTGGGGGTGGGGGGCAGCCCCAAATCCTGGCTGTTAAAAACCCACAAAGCCGTAAATGCCAGCACAGTGTCCACACAGCAAATAAAGTCAACACAGGTGCTGCATTTGTTCATGTGGGATTTTCCCATTTATTGCTCATCTCCTATTATCTGTGTTGCTATCATCATTGTTCCTTAAATTTGATGTTCTATTAGTTCTCACAGACTCTCAAGGCCCCAAATCTGTCTTTTTTCACTCCTGCCTTTCTTCAGTTATAAGATTGCCTCTTCACCTTGCTTTTTTTTTTTTAATAGGTCATGAAACTCGCTGCATTTTCTGCCTAGAATGGTTTCCTGCTGATCCCTACAGGGCTGCCTCCCTCTGTTATGCTTCCGACCACCCTGCCAGTGCCCCAGTCTCTGCACCCCAGGTTACTCTGTCCCTTACTCATATTTTACTTTCTGGTCTATCGCTTTCCAGCACACAACATATTGTTTGTCTACTTATGTATTGATTGATTGCTGGGGACTATCAGGTACAGTCATGCAGGGTGCGTGCTGCTCAAAGGTGTTGGGTGCAAGAAGTTGAAGAAAGACATCTTTGTCGATTCGACCAGGAGTCCTAGTGAATGACTTGTTAGACTGGAGGAAGGGCATCTATTCCTAACTGATCTGTGCAAGCTGGATGCTGGGAGAGGACACTTTTTTTTTCAATGGGTCCAAGCTACAGCCCTGGTCTCCCCTTACTAAAACGCACTCTGTGAGGAGGGGAACTCAGTGCCTAGAACACTGCCTGGCACGTACAAGATGCATAGTAAGCAGTGCTGAAGTGACACATGAAAGCTCATCCACGTATTCCTCAGGATAACATTAAGTTCCTACAAGGTGTCAGGTGCTGCCAGCATACTGAGATAACGGTGAAAAGGAGACAAGGTCCCCGCCCCCTACCCAACCGCAAAATCCCCACATCTCAGCATCACCCGCGTTTCCTGTGGATTCCTGAGCACAACCAGCTTGCCTCTTCCCTAGTCACCTCTTCCTTTCCCCTTTAGTCATAAGCACGCAGAACTAACTACTCCACTACCTGCTTGCTCTTCTAAAATCTGACCTCTGGCCGTGGTTCCCCCACCTTTTTCATTACTTACATAAACAGCCTACGAACCATCCCATCTGTCTCTTCACGGTGTGTCAATTAAAACACTAAGTGTTAGAACAAAAGGTTACACTGAACAAGAAACCTCCAGCCATCAATAAGCAATTTGCCATCTGAAAAGTTATAATACGTCTCAGGTAGGCTCCATTATGGACATGTGTACATTTGCTTCAAGGTAAAACTTCTCTTTGTCCCTGGTTTTCACATGCATGCAGAATAAAGCAGACAGTTTACTTGGTTCAGAGACATAAAGAATCAAGCAAACGAAAATCAAACCTCTGAGGCTTCAGTTTGAAAAGGCCATAGTTCCCTCCTTCAGACATGTGCAAAAATCAGCGAAAGGCTTGTCAAGAAATTTTAATAAGTGCTTAAGTTTGAATTTCAAAAGTATATCTGTGTATTTCTGTGCAGTTGAAATCAGAAAATATGAATAATAATAGGTATGTTGAATTACATAGGGCAATGCTAGCTACTGTACAAATGAACTCCAGAATCTCAGAAGCCTATCACAATGGAAGTGTATTTTTCCTTCATGCAATAATCTAACAAAAGAGGCTTTGGGGTCAGCTGGCAGGGCAGGAATGGAAGCCCTGCTCTGGGCAGGCATTCTGCAACGTGGCTGACAAGACTATCTGCCAAGTAGAACACAGGTTTCCAAGGTAATTAGGGGCACCAACGTCCAGATGGCGTAAGGAGAAACAGCATGAGGTATTTCATCTGGGAGCTCTTTATGGGCCAATCCACACATAACTTTTGCTCATATTCCTATGATAAAACTCTGTCACATGACCATACCAAATTCAAGAGGGGCTGGGAAATGCAAACAAGCTTTGTGCCCAGGGGGGACAATAAACAACATGTAGTTTTAAACACCTAAGAATCTCTTCCTCCAATGTAAAAATCTAAACAAAGCTATACAGGCTATGCCCTATCTTCTCATTTCAGATACAGGGAAACTAGCCTGGACAAGCTAATTTTCTTAGCAGTATCCTGCAGTGAGTTGAGACAGAGCCAGGACTAAAAGGCAGGTCACCCTAACCCTACAACACTACTTACATTCCAAAAACAATGACACTTGCTGAGGTCTTTCCAAATCATCCCACCAGAAAGATGTCCTTGGAGCTGCAGAACTTGCACCCATGTCAGCCCCTTTTCCTGTTCTGTGTGTCTCTCTCCACAGTGCTCTAAGGATCATGAGAAATCATGAGATTCAAAACAGTTCCATTTGCCCACAGCCCATGCATTTCATGCCCGATCGTTCCCCAGCTCTATGAAGTTAATGCTGTGTGCCAGGCACTGCCCTAAATACTTCACATTTCACTCCTGGCTCACTACTCTTATTATTAGTTCCCTTAAATGATGACAAAACTGAGGCCCCATGAGGTTAATCCATGTGCCACAAGTCACATACCTGGGATGTGCCAGAACCCGGATTTGAACCCAGGGAAGGGTCTGGCTCCAGACCCTGCATTTAATCACTATGCTTCACAGCCTCAAGGTAAGATTCCCTTAATGAAACAGTGGTTAACATAAAATAATGAACTTTGAATAATGTGTTAAAATTCAGGCTCGCAACCTGATTTCTGCCGAAGTGTGACTTCCTTCCATTCCCCCCAAGTTTGTAGGCCTTAAGCTAAAAATGAATCCTTATTTTCAACTGTTTATTCATGTTCTATAACACCCCCCATCCCCCAGCAAAAGGAGAAATTTAAAGATCCTTTGGATTCTGCTTGTGTACATTTTATGAAGTGTGTCACCCTGCCCCAGTGATCCCCACCCCAGTGTTCTGTTTCACTCACAGTCCTAAAAGACAAAAGCAATGCTCGGTCACCCGCATCCTAACAGAGTTGTTTAAGAACACTCAAATTCATGCCAATGTGGGGATAGGCCTCACTCTCCACTTTCTAAGAAAAGATAAATAATTTTCACTATGAACTTACTATTATTCCTAATAAACATTTCATTCAGTCAACAAATATTCCTTAATAGATCCAGTGTTCCAGGCAGTAACTTTGCCACTATAAATGAGAGCAATAAAGTCAGTGGCCTAGCAGACCTTGCATTTGTGGAAGAGATGATAAATAAGTAATAGATGCATAAATAACAGAGCTTTCTAAGTGTTGAGGGCTCTGAAGAAAATTAAAGCTAGGTAGTAGTGGAGTGTTGTGGAGATGGGGTGTAACTATTTCCAGTATTATGGTCTGAAAAGTCTTCTTTAAGGATGGGATATTTGCACAGAGTCATGAATGCCGGGAAGGATCCTTCCACTCAACATTGCAGTGGGTCCCGGAAGAGGAAAGGCCATTTCCTCAGGCAAAAATGGACTTGGTGGGTTCAAGGAGCAACAGAGAAGTTCACTGAACTCCATCCTGGTGAGTGGGGCAGGAAGATGACTGTGAGTGGTCCCCAGAAATAAAAAGTCCTTTATACCACTGAAGTGCTTGCATGCCATTCTGAAAAGCCACTGTCGGGTTCTGAACACAGAGTGACGTGACTTGACTGATGTTCCTAAGTGATCACTCGGACTGCTGGGTGGAGAATGGACTCTGGTTGAACAGAAGTGGGAGGAGGGAGACCAGACAAGGTGCTACCTGAGGAGTCCACGAGAGAGATGATGGCGGCTCTGACCACAGAGGTAGTGTCTGAGGTGGTGAAAAGTAGCCTGATTCATTTACTTAAAAGTAAAGACAAAAAGAACTTATTTATGGATTAAATGTAGCATAAACGAGAAAGAAAACAATGTATCTATGAGATTTGGGGTGTAAACAGCTGGATGAAGAGTGGTGCCCACTCCTAAACCAGGGACGGACTGAGGGAAGGTAAGTTGGTAGTGGCCGGTGTGCTTCAGCATAACTGAAGATTTTGAGAAAGATGGTGAAAGAAACGTCCAGCAGCCACGAAGGAGCAAGGAGAACATCCATCCAACTTTCAGGCCTGGTTGTAAGCACTATAGAGGAGTGGAAATAACCCCTGAAACAGCCAAGTTTCAGCAGAAACAAACAAAAAAGATGAGACCATTCATAGGAGAGACTGGGGACAGAGGAATTTTGCTGGTGGCAGGTCATAACAACCAGAGAGTAGGGATGTAGGGGATTAGGGAGAGGTTTGCAATCAGGGTCCAACTGCTGGATGTACAGGGCCATATGGTAATATGAATGTAAACAATGATACACCGCCAGGAAGGGGGGAGGTCTTTGACTTCTGTGGTGGCTAAGATACCTGAGAAGTAAGATACAACAGGGTTTGTCCCGATGGTCTCTTAGGAAAATGAAGGTAACCAATTCTACTTACATTCCTATTCCCCACCAGCTTCATAGATACACACGTACCTCGGAGATACTGCAGGTCTGATTCCAGGCAACCACCATTAAGTGAGTATTGCAACAAAGTGAGTCTTACTCTTTTTGTTGGTGGAGGGATTTGCATTTTGATTTGTAAAAAAAAGCAACACGTGTGAAACACAAGAGGGCAAAGTGCAATAAAACAAGGTATGCCTCTATTTGTAATGGAGAAGTTGGGGAATCGTGATGGGGAGAGGAACAGTCAGTCACTCATACAAGAGTATTCAGAGCTCGGATGCCTCCTCTATGCACTGCAGTGGCTCGTATCATGGTGGGTAACAGGGTGGTCTCATCAGGCCTGTCAGGGGTCCTTTATTAAATGTGATGATTACTTAAGAAAACGTTTTATAATACCCAAGTGTATCCATTTCCTGGGGCTGTGATGAAGGAGCTTTACAAACTGGATGGATTAAAACCCCAGAAATGCAAAGGAACGAGGACTCAAATATATGGTGATGGAAAGAGAACTGAGTCTGGGTGATGAACACATAATGCAACACACAGACGATGTACGGTACAGTTGTCCACCTGGAATCTACGTAATTTTTACTAGCCAGTGTCACCCCAATAAATTTAACAATAAAAATAAATAAATAAAAATTTTAAAAACATAGAAATGCACTGCCTCACAGTTCAGGAGGCCAGAGTACGTATTAGGGTCTTGGCAGGACTTTCTATGATGTCTGTAGGAGAGAGTCCTTTCTTGCCTTTTCCTAGCTTCCGGTGGTTCACTGGAGTTTTGGCAGCTGTGGTTCACAGGTGTATAACTCCATTCTCTGTCTTTGTCATCACATAGCGTTTTCCTGTGTGACTGATTGTGGGAACTCCAACCTATCTTTTGTTTCTTCCTTCCTTCCTTCCTTCCTCCCTCCCTCCCTCCCTCCCTTCCTTCCTTCCTTCCTTCTTTCCTTCCTTCCTTCCTTCCTCCCTCCCTTCCTTCCTTTCTTCCTTTCCTTCTTTCCTTCCTTCCTTCCTTCCTTCCTCCCTTCCTCCCTCCCTCCCTCCCTCCCTCCCTTCCTTCCTTCCTTCCTTCTTTCCTTCCTTCCTTCCTTCCTTCTTCCCTCCCTTCCTTCCTTTCTTCCTTTCCTTCTTTCCTTCCTTCCCTTCTTGTTTCTTTTGCTTCTTTTTGGGTATGCAGGTAGGGGGTGGGAGGTGGCACAGTTCAGCTCACAACAGAAGTCCCTGCTCTTTCCAGTTTCCACATATGGCTGCTGTGCCAAATTAAAAATATTTGCATATATTCTCTTTTTCACTTTCTTGCTCATAGGTTCTGACTAGTTAGAATTGTTTTGGATTGAGATTTCCTGATGAGTAAATGTTCCCAAAGATGATTATTCTAAGTGTAAGAGCTCTTTTCCACTTATCCATTACATTAGAGCCTATTTGAAAGCCAGAGAAGATCAAGAAATTATTTTCACACAATCATGCCTTCCTTTGACTCCATGGTGCCAACAAAACTTTATCTGAAGGTTGATTTCAGCTTCATCATTTTCCATCAGTCTAGTGGTTAATGTTGTTTTCTGTAAAAATTGTATTAATCTAAAAAATCATCAGGAAGAGTGTAAGATTAATTCATTCGTTTATTTTATAAGACAAATCTAACCCTCCAAAAGTTTTCTAAGCCAAAAACATCTTACAAGTTGGCCAAATGCACCCAAATAAATCCAAACAACTCAACCACGTGAATCAATGAGATTTGGGAAAAACGTATCATGAAAGATTGAGAATGCTATATATAATTTAAACCAATTTAATCCCCATCTCATAGAATTGAAGTGAAAAAGACCATTTCTGTGGTTTTATCAGTGAATTCTGAGGTCAGTTTCCAATGCCAGACACACTCGCCTTGCCCCAGATTGCACATAAGAAAAGTCACCAAATGCAGAGAGGCTCCCTTTCTACTTGCACCATCTCCGTGTGAGCCCTGAGCTAGCCTCTCAATGAACAGAAGATGTGAATGAAGAGGAAAATTATCACCAGAGAACAGTAAGGCTCGAGCATTTAAGGGGCCCCTCAGCCCTGCCCCTCCAGTGATGGCAGACGGCCTCCTTACTTTGTTTTGTCTCTTTATTCTAATAAAGTATCATAGAAAAATTAGTCTTCCAAAGAAATAGGCCCTACCGATTCTAAATCTGTACGTGAAATGACCCCACTATTTGTTTAGGTAACTGGCTCCACTAAATCTTCCTTATGGTCTGTTCTAGTAAGAAAGTCATCTTCAGAGCCATGAACTACCTTAACTTGCTTTGCAACAATTTTGTTATGAAAAATAAAGAACTTCCTTTCTTCTTACTCCCTCCCTGAAATAAAATAGCTTAAGAAGTTATCTGAACTGAATAAGATTTCCAGAATCTAAATAGATGTGTAGGAGAAAGACACAGAAAAGTACACTTATAGGTAGATGGAGAGACATTCCTCTCTTCAAGATCTTTCCGAAAAGCAAGACACAGTAGTATCTATTAACATGTAGCCATACGGATGTTTAAGCTATAATAGTTTAGAATGAAAATTGCTGAGTGCGTGAATATTATATATGTGTGTGTGTGTGTGTGTGTGTGTGTGCATATGAAAACAAGGTTATAATTATACACTAAGCTTCGAGTGTATTAGTTCTTTTTAACCCAAAACAACCCTTTGTTTTGGTAGTAACTGTCCTCTTTATACAAAAGGATTCAAAATTTTTGCCAAAGATCACACACAGAAAGAACTTGAATCAGGGTTAAAAGAATCCTGTCTCCCAGTTGGTTTTCTTTCTAGCATACTCACTAATATGAGTTAGTGAAGTCTTAATTTGTTGAAGATCTTTTTCTCCATCGATTGCAGTCCCATTAAACATTCCTATGGCTTGCTCCTCCCTCTTGGCCCACATGTACAATTTGAAATTGCATCCTAAACCCAACCTATTATGATCTCCTAAAAATAGTATTATTTGGCAATCAGTATGATGTTAATGGTATTATTTGTTTATTATCAATAATCTATTTTACGCAGAGTGGGAATCCATCAACCTACTCCCCAGGTAGCAAAATGACCTCAAGTATGCAAGGATAATTTTACATTTTCCCTATCAGTGGAAATTTTGAACCTAAGAGAATAAATATGCTATTAAGAATAATTGTAATTTTTTTTTCAAAATTTCCCAGGAGAGAAGCCAATGATCCTATTTCTAGTACAGCAAAGAAGTACATTTATAGGTCAAGGTCCCACCTATTCTGCCCCCACTGTCAGGGCATCCAGATACACTGGCTTTCTGCACAGAATGGGGTTTCTGCCTAGATTTGTGCAATGTCCCATTTTAGAGCAATACTCATACATGGCAATGCTTGAGGAATTACTAATTCTCTGTGAGCGGCCAAGATTGCTGATAACTGAAGCAAAAAGTTGGTGGAAGAACATGGAATAAAAGTAAATTTGAACTATGGAGATTAGAGGATTCTCTAACAAGAAGGGACCTCTAGAGGCCAGCTGGGTCATTCTCTGTGTCTTCATGTCATAGACTACGTAACACCTTAAACACCCCCATACCCCATTCCAAAAATGCTTCTAGAAAAGTGATTCTTGGACTCCAGGACAAGGAGGAACAACCATATTCACTTTATTGGAAGAGAAAAACTTGGCAATGAAGAAAAGAAGGGATTGAATGAGGTAAGTCCTACGGTACAAAAAGACAACTAACCTAGAAGTCTGGTTCCAAGTCTCAGGCTCGGCCACTGTTTGACTGACTGTGGGATCTGGGAAAATGCCTCACTTTGCCTCTCAGTGCTCTGGTTTCTGGATCTGTAAAATTGGAATAGTAATAGTATCCACCTCATAAAGCAGCTATGAGGATTAAATATAACCTGACACCTAGTAAGCAGAGTTGTGCCATACAGAATTGGAGGCAGAGCATAGAGTTCAGAAGGCAGGCTTTAGGACCAAACAAAATGAGCACTGAGGATAGAGCATGGTAATAAATGCTAGCAAATTGCCTCAGAAACACTAGTCAGCATGATGCTTTTGCACTTAGTAGGAAAAGGTGGCCTTCTTTCAGGCACAGGTGGCCTTAGCCTAGGGCTCACAGCCAGGTGATAAAGCATGGGCTGGAAGTCAGCTCCTTCTCACCCTTTCAGGAAGACATCCTTGTGCGAGACTGATTATCTCACCAGCCTCATTATCTATAAAAGCAGGTGGTTGAACACCCTGGTCTCTGTAATCCTCTCAAACTCAAAAGAAAAGAGAAACATTTCTGCAAAGCACCTATACTTGTAGGTGAGGAGTGTTAGAGAACTGGTCCCTCTGTACCCTTCTCTAGGTTCCCTTGACAACTGGCATACTCCTTGTCCTTCTGCCCCACAGTTGGTTGGGTTTTCAGCTTTCCTGTATTAGTGTTTGGCTTCTCCACAGACTTAGTGTGCTTCCAGGAGCCTCCCGCCACAGCCCCATCTGTCCATGGTCTTTTGAGCCATGGTCCTCCAGCTGGATGCCTGGCAGGCCATGGAGGTGAGGACATAGTGGTCGGTCCTAGGAGGGGGCAGGGCAGTCAAGCACAGCACATGCTTCCTGAGTGGCATCGCTATTCCAAATGAGTTAACTCATAAACAACAAATCAATAGTTACACCAGGAGACAACCACTGCCAGCAGACTTCAAATAGAGAGAAATAAGGATGGGCAGAGAGGTGCTTTGTTGTGTCCCTTCTTTGCTTGAAAATGCTAATCTCCCTGAGGTCCACCTGGGGTTGACCACATCATCAGAGAATAGCATTTATTCAAAGCCCTAAGAACTGGATAGGAAAATGACCTGGTAGAAAGAAGGCATGTGTCATGGGTGCAGCTATGAAATAACAGACAACTCTCAGAGCCCATGTGTGTCCTGGACAGAAAGGCACTAGCTCAATTACCAGTTTGTGTATGTAAACTCCTCAAGAACACCCTCACAGACAAGAGCACCTCACACACAAGAACAACATCATACACAAGAACAACCTCACACACAAAAACAACCTCACACACAAAAACAACCTCACACACAAAAACAACATCATATAGCTGCACATCCTGGACAAAAATGACAGTGAGACAGTAACATGTCCAGGCAAGGACACCACAAGGCAACTAAAGACAAGGGAATGAGAAAGACAAGGGAAGAATATAGGGATCTCAGAGATTCATTCCTTCATTTAGTCATGCAACAATTACTTTTTGAGCACTTTCTACATGCCAGACACTGCTTACACAGTGCAGAATAAGACAAAGAAGGTATCTACGCTCAAGGAAATTACAGTCTAGTTGGGAAAGACAGATCATAAACACCAACCAAATGAATGAAAGGGAGCACTTTCAGACAAAGATAATTACTCTGAAGAAATAATCCAGAATGACATGCCAGTATAAGACTGGTAGAAGTGGTAGGGGATTATCTTTATTTGGGTGTCAGGAAAGGACTCATGAGGGGTTCTAGGTAAGCTGAGGCCAACCTGATAAACAACCATCATGGGAAGACCTAGAGTAGGGGTATTCCCAACAGTGGGAACCACAGTGGAAAGGTTCTGTAGCAAGAATAAGTTTTCTGTATTCATAAAACAGAAAGAAATCCAGATGACTACAGCAGAGTAAGCAAAGGGAGAGGCAGGAGGAGCGTCACTCAGACTTTATTAGCAAAACCATTGGCCAAGTCATGGGCTACGTATTGGACTGTGAACCTGTAGAAGACATAGTTCTGTCCTCACGTGGCCACTGAGTAGCTGGAATGGTTAACAGAGAATCCATCTGCTTACAAGATGAAATGCTAAGTTCTTTACATGATACAATAAAGTGGCACAGCTTCCAACATCTAGAAGGGGATTCCATGGATTTTTGTAAATGTCAAAACCACATTACTCTACGCTATTCCATGGAACTGCTATAAGAAAACTTGTACTTTTCTCAGATATTTTACTCTTAACTCAATCCCCCTCCAAAAAAAAAAATCCTCAATGTAGTGGCCATGCCTACAGTCTAGATACATGACAGAAGGTACTGATACTCACTAACCAGATGATCCCAAGGAAATATTTGGGGAAGCTATAAAAACATGAAACACATTCATCCAAACTGCCAGTAACACACAGATGCTTAGTGAAGGTCTCTTAATTAATGATACCAGCACAGTTGGGCATGTCAGGCTCTCCTGTTCTCACTGCTTCCTCAGCCTTCCCTGTAGAGGAGCTGAGTCCCACCCCACTGGGGGAGAGAATACTCCTCCCTGACCCCGTATCAACAATCTGTTAATGGGCACTCCGCCTCAACTGCTGATTACCACTTCGTCCACAACCCAGCCTTCTGTAGTGAACCTAAAACCATGGAGTGTGAAGTCCATGCCTCATCCTCTTCACACACCATCACCCAGCTCAGTGCCCTTCATCTAAGAACCACCCAATAAATCTTCATTGGTTGACCACGGGTGTATTACAATGATAGAAAAATGTGGTAAGAGGATGTAATGAATATAGGCTGGGGGCTATTTTTGTTTTGTTTTCATTCATTCCATCTGTTCAGTAAACATTTGGAAGCACACAGTGCTCATGGCACTACAGGGCATGATCTCTGCTCCCCAAGAGCTAGCTGCTCTCCAATCCAAGCACAGAAAGAAGACAGAATTGAACAACACTGCAAGACAGGGTCTAAGCTGAAATGAGTAGGGGGAGAGATGAAGCACCAGTGAGGAATTGAGAGAACACAGCATTCAGTGGGGAAATCTTGTTATACAAAGTCAAGGAGTAAAGTCCTAAGTCAGCATCCCGCTCTGCCATTTGCTAACTTGTGTGACTTCAGGTGAATTTTCTTCTCTGGATCTCACCTTCTTCATCCATAAAATGGAAATAACTAAGTCTAGTTCAGAGAGTTGTTGAGAGGATTAAATGCTATAATACTAGGTATACCAAATGTTTCACACAGTGAGTGGCCAATTGACAGAATATTCCGCTCATTAACATTATTACTAGTGCCCCACAATGTGGTTTCAAAACGTACTATCTGTGCAAACTTCATCAAATGATGTCAGCTCTCTATGCCTCAGTTTCCTCATCTATCTGTAAGACACTACTGTACATCCTGTTTTGTCTAACCCATCCCTTTTTTATAAAGAGGTGTAGGACTATCAGCAGGAGGGCACAAAGAGTGGGAGATTGCAAATTGTTTGCAATTCTTTTCATGCTGTCAATGGTATGTTCAATGAAAGGTTTCCCAATGCCTCCACAAAGATCCTTAGCACTAATTAGATAAAATAAAACCTTTTTTAAAGTTTCCTCACATTAGAATCCGCTTCTGAATCATTCATTCTTTGGGGAGTGGAAAAGATCCTCCCCAAATGAAACTGGGAAGAACAAAGCAGCATAAAATGAAATTAGAGCAAAAAGTCCTCTGCTGGTTGAGAAGAAAACTACAAGGCATCACCCTGATTGTCACCCACAGCGATGTGCATAGGGTGGATCTCCAGGGTAGAGCAGAGGTGCTTAGGGCCTCCCTAGTTACGGTTCTGTATAGCTTGGTCACATGCTGAACAAAGACGAAAGGAAGGGATAGAGGGGAGGAGAGATGGAGGGAAGTAAAAAGAAGACACCCACGTGTACCCACAAAAAAGCAAAAGTAAGATAGCCCATAGCCCTGAACCTGGATTGTTGCAGCCGGGAATCAGGTTATTAGCAAATTTCATGCACACAAAATTCATTCTGAAATTCTTCCTTGCTTCTTTATACACAGAATTGCAAAATGCAGAGCCTGTGTTTGAGAGTTCAAGGGTTTCCACTCCACAAAAGTACCCCCCGGCATGGTGGTGCTTCCTTGTTCTAGTGTATTACAGCCTGACTCAGAATAAGGGTCCTCTTGCTGGGCCAGGAGTATTTTCTGTGCTGGTCACCTGATATACCTCCTGCCTGCTTCACAGGCCTTCGGTCAATGGGTTGGTGTCAGACAGACCCTAGCTCCTCTAAGCCCTGCCCTGAAGGGCCCTGGCCATGGGGAGGGTCTTTCTCCTGAAACCAAGAACACATTCAACCCCAGGGGCTGGCACAGAATGGCAGGAGAGGCTCCAGGACAGCCTTTTTATGCCACGGCTGGGTTGGGTCTAGAGGAGAAGCCCCACCACCTCCCATTGCCTCCATCTACACCCAAACAAGGCCAGTGTGTCTAGAGCATGTGTAAAAATGCTAACAACCATTAGTGCCTGAAAGAGACAGGGAGAGGGATCCCAGAGTGAGGAAGAAAGAGGCATGGAAGGAGAGACAAAGAAGAAGCCAGCCAGTGCATGATGATGTGATTTTAAAGAGAAGCTGCTCTCATCTCAGGCCCATTCCCTGGCTGAGCACATGCTAAATTCAGGCACTGTCTAGAGAGTTCTGATCCTCATGAGCCTAGGGAGCAGCCTTCTGGAGACCAGCTCCTGGCCTGTCCAACACCCCTCACTGTGTCTCTAATAGGGGTGCTTTTGTCTGCCTCTGTGCTATTTCTTTATCTCCAAATCTCTAATGAGCTGACTGCCTTCCATCTTTCTGAAAATACCATCCCACTTGTTTCTAAAATGTTCTCCCTGGGCAAATGTCTCCATTTTACCTCTAGGGGGTTACTCTCTGCAGCCAAATATTGGGGACAAAGGGGCCATCTGGACAACATTAAATGTCATCGATGACATTGCTTTGGAGTTTCTTTTTCTCTTAAGTACTTAGAAATCACAGCACATCTGGAGATCCCCTGATCGCCCTTTATAAAGCGGATACACCGTTATCTCAAGGTGAGAGGCAGTGAGATGTTTAACCTCTGTTCCAAATAGTCCCAAAAGGGCTCAGTGGAAGAGGCTGGTTTGTGGAACCAAGGCGTGACTAGGAATTCCCTGAGGCCATGGGGGGTTAGCTCCCCAAAGACAAAGGAGCATGGGATACTTGCAGGCCTTGTATGGGTTCTTAAATCACACACTTCCTTTGGCAAAGCCAGTACTTCTCCTCAACATTTTCTATCCCATGGGTATTGCCTGATGTGCATCATCCACAAACAACCCAATCTTGTGGGCACCAGCACCAAGAATCTTCACATGCAAAGGATGGGAATAGTGCCCTGCTGTAAGTTCAATGGCACAGTTTGGAAAACTTTTGTTTAAGAGTGCATATTACATCCAAGAGATGTAGGGAAATCATTCTTCCCACGAGTCTCCTCAACTGCTACCACAGACTTACTCTCTTGTAGAATTCCAGAGAGTAAGATTCCATTACAACCAGTAGTTCTGTGCTGCCTGCCTGTGAGTGGTGTGGTTTGTAGTCACTGGAGATTGAGTTGGCATTTCAGTAGGCAAGGTGATCAGGGAGGCACTCTTCCCACCTTACACAAAGCCTAACCAAGATTCTTCTGCTGCTTCTCCTCTGGTTTCTGTAAGCCTTAACCCCAGAAGGCAACACGGAAACCCAGCTTCTGTTCAGTAGGTAAGTTTGGCACATACTGCTTTGGTGGACCACACCAAGAGAGCACTTAACAAGAGCAAATGTTATTTTCCACAGACACAGACTCATCTCTGTGACTTCAATCTCGGAAAGCCATGTTCAGACAGGACAAGCATGTCCCTCTGCCCACCAGCTGATGGCACGAAGGCAGCCAGGAAAGCCCAGGCACCATCAGGCCCAGAACAAAACGGCAGCTGGGCCAGAGTAGGGAACCCGACTGGCAGCTCCCCAAGGCGTGGGCAGGGTTAGGGCATTCACAGGAAGCCAGGCCCGATCTTAGGAACGCATTAACTTCAGAGAAGACAGTGCATACTGAGCCCCATCCAGGCCCCCAGTCACCATGGCCACCAGCCTGGGAGAGCCACCGTCCTCAATCTCAGTGACTTCCTGGCTCAGCCACCCCTCAGGCTTACCAAGTCCTGAGACAAGGAAGCCAGTTTGGGGGAAACAGCTCATCTCCTGAACCTCTGAGCGGTTCCCTATGAGGCCACCAACATTCCCTAAGCAGACTATCCAGCTCATCCAGCAACCGTGCAGCCCAGGAAAGCGGCCACCACCCTGGCAACCGCTCCACTAGACATACCTGCACGGCTGCCCCTGTCTCCCCACCCCTCTTACAAATCATTGTCAAGTCCTAGAAGAGTGGCAGCTCCCTACCTGAGGGTGGCGCTCTCCCCCTGCCGGACCGTCACGTTGTCCATCGCTTTGGGGAAGGTGGCATCTCCGCTGCGCACGGGCACTCCTGTGGGTACAAGGAACAGCAGCCTGAGAGACACGACCACGAGGCACTTCCAGGGCAGGAACAGGTACCCACAGACCCCCATCCTCGACAGCCACAACTTCCCAGAACTCCGGCAGCGGCACGGCACACGCCCCCTGGGCGAGCACAGGAAGTGGGTGGGGTGGGGGCGCGAGCTCAGGGACGGAGCAGCGAAGTAGCGGCGGCCGAGAGGCGCGGGGACGGGAAAAGCGCGCAGACTCCTCCGAGTCTAATATCCGTCCCCCGAACCCAGCCTCAGAGCCGCAGATTCGGAGAGCCAGTTTCCGCTGAGGGTGTCCAGAGAGGGCTTCCTCGGTGCTGCTGCGGCCGCGGTCAGGGGCCGAGAAAGGGGAAGCGCGGAGCAGGAGCAAAGGTGTGGGGACGTCTCAGTAGTCCCTTCTTCCCGTTAACAGTTCAGACATGGCACTTTGGAGTGGAGTAAGCACTTTGGTACCCGAAGGGGACAGGGGGTGGGTCAGATCCGGCGCCCCAGAGCTGGTCTGCAATCCCTCCGTTCGAACCAGGGGAAATCCAGCACTTTCTTTGTAAGTTTCGGAGGAGGGACTGCCAGCAGAAAACAATCTGTAACAATAGCAGAGGTGAAAAGTAGAGCACGCAGGAGGCGGCAGGGGGTGTGCGAGCAGGCGGCGGCTGCGCCGGGCTTCGTGCGATCCGGACCCGGGGATCCTGCTGCAGCCGCCTCGGCCAACTTCCTCGGAGCCGAGAGGCTCGCTGCAGCTGCTGCGAAGCGGCGGGGCTCGGCGCGGGCAGTGGCGGCGGCGGCGGCCGAGGCAGGAGCGGCCGGGCGGAAGCGGACCGCGGTGGCCCCTTCCACGCTCGCCCGTTCGCTCGCTGGGGAAAGCGAGGCGCAGCCGGCACCGGAGCCGCGCGGACGCCACGCTCAGCGGCCGCCCCCGGCCTCCGCGCCGCCTTCCTCCCGGGAGCAGCCCCGACGCGCGCGGGCCCCGACCGCCGGGGTTGTCATGGCAGCAGCTCCATCACTGACCGCCACTTTCTCCGGTGCCGGCGCCGCGCGAGCGGGCGGACTGCGCGCTCATCCCGGCGGGCGGGCGGGCGCGGGGCGCGGGCGGGCGCCCATCTTAACCCCCGCCGTGCCACGCCGCGGCAGTGCGCCAGCCGAGGCGGGGAGTTTAACCATTTCCCCCCTTGAAAAATGGTCACTTCCAAATGAAGAAGGCAAAGTTACCATTCAGTTTTAAGAAGCCCGAGACGTTTTAATAAGGGTCACAAACTAATTAATTAGGAAAGAAAAACCCTGCAGCATGCATACAAGCACCTTTAAAATGATCAGATTAATTCCACTATCACTGAGAGTAAATTTAGAGTGTGGGGAGGATGCTTTAGAATAATCTCATTTTTATTCAGTAGTCAACGCCCATCCCACCAATCCCCCACCCACCCCCAAAACTACTTTAAAACACCAGAGGCTCAACACCACCATTCTAAAGACCTTCCGTATAGTATAAAACAAATGCAAAATCACAAAAGCCTCAATGTGTGAAACTGGCAAAATCGCATCAACATCTTGGTCAGGTTCAGACACTGACTTACATTCTTTATTCTTGTTTTGTCGACATTAAAAGATGCTAGCCCTGCACAAGTGCTCATTCAGATGAATGCCTGTGAGCCACTTGCTCTATTTATACAGTGGATTCCCAAGTTTCCGGAGCTTCCACTTGGACAGAGCTGATTTCATCTGAAGAGGTGTGTTTTTCAACTTCTTGAAACCTGGGGGGAAACTGGATTTGTCTCAGTTCCTGTCACTTTGCCTCTCTGGATGCTGTGGGTCCCTGGGTACCTACATTTTTATTTCCCCTTAACTTCAGCTCTGTTGGAATTTGGTTCATTCTCCTTCCTAGGCCACACAGCCGTGCTTACCCTGCCATGCTGTCTTCTCAGGGACTTCCAGATCTGAGCTCCTTGCACTGACCCATATTCTCTCTGGGGATGGAGAGGAGGCAACAGCTGCGATCAAATCCAACTAGGGTTTGCGTGTGTGTGTGTGTGCGTGCATGTGTGTGTGTGCATGCATATGTGTGTGTGTGTGCGTGTGCGTGTGTGTGTGTGTGTGTATAAAATGACTGTTAAATACTAGAAAAATGTTCTTTCCCAAAAGCCATCTCAACACCAAAGCGACAGAATCACTATTACTATATGGGTCCCACTGTCTTAAAAGTCCTTGTACCATGCAAGTAGTAGCCACACCTTCCTTGTAGGTAATGGGCACGTACGGGATGACACAAACATTCCCCGCCAGATTCCCCCGCACTCTAACTACTTTAGATTAGTACCGACTGATGTCAGGTTTGCAGATGTGGAAGCCACACTCCAGTATAACAAAGAAAGACAGAGCAGGCTGGCTTTTCACTTCTAATAGTTGGCCCGAAAGGGGTCGACGGAAAAGTTGACCAACTCTACAATGAGGATCTCAAGTAATCCATCATTAGGTCCATTTTTTCCTATTCTTCTCTGGTGACTTTGCCTGATAGTAAATTCTCAGGGACAACCTTCTACTACTCTTGGCCAATGGGGACCATTTAATATACAGCACCCCAAAAAACTGATTGTCAACTTATGGCTGCAACCAGAGATTTTACTACCGGGTAAAAAAATGACATGTATTGGGAGCAGGTGAGTTTGGTTTGTATTTTTGCAAGAAAAGGACAATTCATCTATGTTAGGACTCGTCCATTCTTGCAAGACCCTATTTCATTTTTGTTTTACAATGAAAAATGGTGGAAACAGGAAATGGAATGATTTCACCACGTTAAGATGTTACATGATGGCAGACCTAAGGCATGAGATTGCATTTGCTGACTTTCGATTTGCTGAATTTGGGGTTCTTTTTTCCCAAAAGCCAAGGAGTCACCTCTAACCATCGATCCACCTATTTTAACCACCCCTCCTGCTCCCCTACCAATCCCTCTTTGTAAATTCATCCTCACCCCCTCAATGGGAATGAAGGCCAGCCATGGGGAATGAGAGGTTCTTCTGTCTTTGGAGCCATTTCCCTGCAGGCTGGAGAATGGCAGTGATGATTTCTCTCGTGACAAATTCTAATCCTGGCTCTTGCCTCTAATTCTCAAATAGGTACAAAAGAGCATTAGTTTCTACATCTAGGAATGTGGATAATGACAACAACAGGCTTTCCCAAGGGGCCTACATACATGATTAATTCTACAGGAAAATATTTAGAAATCCATTTGAGGTGGAAGATAGTCTATTAATACATTTTGCCTGCCACCGCTTTATTATTATGGCTGGGCAGAAAAATAATTCTTCTTATGGGCTCTTTAAGATGTTCAGTTTATACCAGTCTTCTTGCACTTGATCTGAGGCAGCCAGACCATCTTTGTCTCTGGCCATGAAGGGACAATGAGTGCTAAGCTGCAGTGTCCCGGCAGTGGCTGAAAAGAAATCCAGCAGAGCTCAGGTAACGCTCAAGGTGGACAAAGAAAAGCCACTTGCAACCTTTTACCTGCTCCTTGGACTCAGGAATCCAAACTTTATATTAAAAAAATGAAAGTTTAGGAAGTGGAGAAAGGTAAGAGATGCCCGCACAATTAACAAGACGGAATCCATTTCGTTAGACTTGGTATTAAAGTGCTTTGAATAGATGAAGATCAAAATCATATGTAAACACCCTCCCCATCCTCTAATCCCTAAATATAACCAACATTTAGTGGCTTATCTTATATCCTGTCTCTTGCTTCATAAAAACTGCTGGATTTGTTTTATTTTTCTAGCATATCCGAGTTAATGAAAAAGGGATGACAGAGCAATTTCATTATTTGTGTTCTTTATAGAAACAACTTCCTTTCTGCCTCCTGGAAAGCAGATTCCTAATGAGCCCCCACCTCTACCTTCTCCCTTCCCCCCCCACCCGTCTCCCTCTCCTTCCTCCCTCCCCTCTTGCATACACATATACTGTACACATAAATCAACTTGTCACAGCTTGTCTCTCTGCTGACAGCTGTAATTGCTTCAGGTTACAAAAATATCTATAGGACAATGCCTTTCAAGCTCACAGACACACACATGCATGCACACACACACATACACGCTGCCTGAGCAAAAGAAAACAATCATATTCCTTTTAATAATCTTGTGACTGCAAAGGAGGTGTCTGTAGGAGCTTGCTGTGCAGGCTGTGGGGTGCTGGCAGGCAGGTGAGAAAACAGGAGTAGACCGAGACTTCTGGCAGCGGTAGCATCTATGTTCTAAAGCAGGGTTGGCACGGGGAAGAATTCCCAGTGCAAGGGAAATCAGCTATTGTTTTTGTTTTACTCTGTTACCTACAGCAAGCCTGGCTTAGCTAAAGAGCTGTGAATATTCCATACACACGAGAGTCAAAGAAGAGCACTGACTTAAGAAATGCCAGTTCTGCTTTTCCTTCTCTAAAAAGGCTAAAGGCCCCCCTCTCCTGGTGGAGATTCCAAATAGGAATACAGGCAAGAGGATGACAAATACAGGGTGGTTAGAGTGGCTTGGCACCAAATAGATATGGGAAGGTGCAATCAGAAAAGGCGGGGTCCATCGGGATAAAGAGATGCCTCCAGAAGAATAAGGAAGGGCTGGGCTCTGGAACATCACATGCTGTTCATCCTCTTTTGTGAATATTGGATCAAAATAAAAATCATCATTCAGCTGGGCTAGAGTTTAGCATGTTTGGAGTTTAGAGGGAAGAGCAAAAGAGGGGAGGAAGCCTCCACAGAGAAAAAAGGAGTCACAAAAAGAGAAAACGAAGAAGGGGGCTAGGAAGAAATGGCAACGGTCAGACTGTCCATGGTCTTCGAAAGCCATAAAAGTTCATAAGAAATGAAAAAAGTGAAGAAATGGTCAGGAGAGACGTTGCTAAGTAGAAGAGTAAAACGGAGCAAGATGAATGATCAAAATCAAAGCACCAAAAAAGCAAAGCCAGACACCCAAAGGGGAACATCCCAAGAGCCAGGGGTCTGTAGGGCAGGATCTTTCCTCATCTCAGTTTTGGTTCACAGTAAGATCCTGGGCTCCTAGAAGCACAGAGTGGTACCGTCAGAGGGGACCTTGGAAGTTGAGAACACTTGTTTCGTAGGTGGGACTGAGCCTCAGGACAGAGGAATAGTGGTCGTAGGGACATAGAGCAAATAAGTGATAAATCAGGACCAGAACTCAGGACTCCTGCCCCTGTTCAGTGTTCTTCCCAATATCTTCCAGGTAAGGACACTTCGTAAGAGCTAAGTAGTCAAATCTCTCCTTTGGCTGATTTGTCTATGGGCGAGAGATTATAGAAGTGATGTCATTACTGCCCAGTATACCTCTTGCTATTCAGTTATTCAATGAATTCCAAGTTTTCAGTGAACCTTAGCAAGAAGATTTTGAGCTCCTCCTGTGTACCAGGAACTGTGTGAGAAGATAAAATGCATCATCTCTGTCCTCAGTTTGTTTATGGTATAGTGCTATTGGATTTGTCAGCGGGTTTTTTTGTCTATACAGAGGGTGCCCAAAAATATATACACAATTTAAGAAAGAAAAAAGCTATTAAAATTGTAATATTCAAAATATACCAATAACAAAAGATGAATACAAGTCACATTTGATTTCTGTAATTACAAGAGGTGTTAAAAGTGGTTACCATGAGTGTCCAGACACTTCTGATTACGGTGAAGTCCTGCTTGAGCTACATGGACCAAAATGTCCACTTGTTTCACTGCACATGATATTACAATTTCTTCCCAAAGTACCGCCAGTGTAGCCGGTTTTCTAGAGTACACCACATCCTTTGAGATTCCCCCATAGTTAGAAGTCAAGGAGTGGTAAGTCAGAACATTGGGGAAACTCAAATAACAAATTCAAATTTCAAATTCCACTCCAAAATGGTCTTGGGCTTCTCCAATGACAACCATGCTTTCACCATAGGATGGTGACACTAACATTCATTTAATTAACGCCATCTTTTGAGTGAACGTCACACTACACATTGCTACCGTAATTCAATTCAACTTCAAAAAGTTAATACATAGATAACATCTCTTACAATGTGTATGTATTTCCCCTCCCCCAGTAACATTCATGATTGTTAAAATTGTAATAAACTCAGCCTTGTGCTCCCTTGTAAGCTCTGAAGAACATTCTTATTGCTGAGAAAAACAAGTCAAGATCTGCCTACCTATTTGGAATAATTTGTCCCATTACACGTGACCAGACATCCAGACACTGACCATGGTTTTCTAAGCTTCATTTAAAGTGGCAGTAGGAGGGGAAGGGTGCTCTCAAGGATTCATAAACGTAGGGAAGACATTCATCTAGTCAACAAACAGGTATTTAGTGTCAGCTGTGCACTAGGAGGTGGATTTAAGCTGTGGATGAGAGAGACAAAACAAAACCAACATGGGTCTTATCTTTACAAAGTGCGCTGTGTAGCAGGGGAGACAGATATTAAATGAAGAATTTTACAAAGCAGTGAATGTAATTGTGAAAAACCCTATGAGGCGGAAAATGGAAGAATGCGTGACAGAAGGTTCTTGTGGAATCTGGAAGATCAGGAAATGTTTCCCTAAGGAAGTGACTTTAAATGGGGACTTAGTAGTGAGAAGAAGATGAAGGGACAGGAGATGCAGCCTGTCATCCATGCAGGCAGACAGGGCAGAGTTGCCACCACCAAAGCCCAGAAGGAGCAGAAGCAGAAGCTGCCTTTTCTATTCTTAGGTGGTGCTCACGTGAAGGCGGAATGGGTGTGTCGGAAGGCCGTGCCTGACTGAAAACCTCTAACAGCTCAAACATTCTGTGTTCATGCATTCATCGATCCATTCAGTGCATATTTATTGATTAGGAATGACCATGGGATTTGAAATCAGACAGACCAGAAGTCAAACACTCCTATTCTCCATTACTAACTGGGTGACCTTGGGGAAATAAGTTAACCTTGTTTGCAAACTAGTGGTGATAATGATACCTGCTGCACAGGGTTGGTGGGAAGATGCAATGAGACAGAGATGTCAAGAGTTTAGCACAGTGCCTGCTACATGGCAGGGGCTGAACACACAGTAGCTCTGTGCTTCTACCGTGGGACCAGAAGACATGGCCAGAGGATGCACTTCCTTTATTCACAGGAGCTCTGGGCGTGATACTGGTTCAGAACCCAGGAGCCCGCTGAGCACAGGCCTGTGAGCACCATCTGCGTACACATCCTGAGGGGTTTCGTCCCAGAGACAGAGCAGAAACATCATGCTGAGATGTGGTCACAAAGGGTAACTGGCTTCAAACCATGGAAGAAAGAGGGGTGGCCCTCCGGCCCCCACCACAGTGTTACTACTCCAGTGTTCTTCAAAAGTACACAGGATGTAGGTCTGTGGGAAACAGCCTGTGCTTCAGAAAGAGGAGAGGGCTTTCTCTTTCTGTGACAGCCTGGGAACTTTTATCTGTCATGTTCCCACATACACTTGAAAGG
Organism: Lyroderma lyra; assembly: GCA_004026885.1. Classification (NCBI taxonomy): domain Eukaryota; kingdom Metazoa; phylum Chordata; class Mammalia; order Chiroptera; family Megadermatidae; genus Lyroderma; species Lyroderma lyra. The sequence goes on along the minus strand of PVJL010002390.1, from coordinate 140,920 downwards.
TGATGAAATCAACTGAAAAAAAGATGACACCTCCATCTCATCTTGAGGTGGGCAATACCCTCTGATCACCATCTAGTGACGCTTTTAGCCCTTCTTGGTTCCTGTGTGCTTGATGGTTGAATGTGAAGCCTCCACGGTCAAGATCTTAGACAAGTCACTTGATAATAATATCCTGTCCCGACTCATCACTCATTTCTGCTGTTGAAGATCCGGGGAAGTTCTTCAGGACTAGCCTGGTACCCTCTGTACCAGGTACCAAGGTTTACATGCAGACACCCGTCTGCATGCATGGACAGACACAGTTCTGGTGTTTTTTAGCATGTAGCCCAAGGGGAGTCAGCTGGTGGCTTCTCTTGTACAAAGAACTCTTCAAGCAGCAAGCTCTCCGGCCACCAACTGGAGCTTAAAACCCCACATTTACTGTCAAAGGAACTTGTCTTGCCTGTGCCCCTGCATGCTTTTCTCCCTCAACAATCACCTATTACACATGCTTTTCTTTGATCCTTTTCATTTTCTTTAGAGGTTTAACTCTTTGTTCCCCAGCCAAAAGCAAGCAGCAACCAAAGACGTACCCTATTTTGCTGTGTATAATGTTTGCCTGTGTATAATGCATATCCACATTTTTGGCCCAGACTTTCAGGGGAAAAAGTCTCCTGTTTTTAATTTTTTAATTCAAAATATCATTTGTTTATAAATAGGTATTTGGTTTTTGTATTATATAGGAATTTTAGCATTGATTTTTAACACATTATGGTACCAGAAATTTTATGTAACAAATAATTACAAAACACAAGAACAGATACATGATACAAAAAATTTTATGTATAAGTTTTTTTATATAAAAATCAATTATCATATTCCAGGGAATTATTTTGCATATGGATATCATTATTGATTTCTAGAGTTACACTTTTAATTCATCAGCATGAATATAAGAACTTAAAAGATGTATATGATACGGAATTAGTACTACCCATGTATGATGCCCATCCTTATTTTTCCCTCACAAATTTGGGCAAAACAGTGCACATTATACACAGCAAAGTATGGTAAATGATAAGGAAACAAGAATTTGCTCAAAAACATATGGACTCAATCATACTTTTTATTGGAGTGACATGTTGTAAATATCATTTTATAAACCAGAAGATCTGGGTTCTAGTCTTGACTCAAACCATCATTCTGTCACTTTAGAAAAGTCACCTGCTTACTTGATATTTTAACTTCTTTGATTTTCAAAAGAACCATCTTCATGATAACTTGATCTTTGAGAATATTCAATGTTAATGCATCCAAATGGGCTGATACACTTTTGAAAGTTCTAGAAAATAACTATTCCAGAGTAAGCTTACAGCTCAGTAGGGGGGCTGGGGGTCAAGGGTATTGCATCCAAGCCTCAAGTCTGCCACTTATTGGCTGTATTAAAAGCTTCCCACATCACTTTGGCTTTCCTTCTAGATGTGGAGTTTGGATTAGATGACTTCCAAGGAGGCTTCCAACTCTTGCAGTCTATAGCTTTAAAATGCTTCTCCGCACTCTTCTCAAGCACAGTCTACCTTTCATCTTCACTCACCAATTTCTCCTATAGAGAAACAGCCCTCCTCATCAGGTCCTCCCACTCCTCTCATTCACCAAGGTATCCACTTGAAAAGGCAGAAGACCACTGTACTAAGTAATTAATGAGCTGTGCTGGATCAAAGGCAAGCTGATGGAAGCCCCAAGAAGATTGAAAGTCTTCTGATAAAGGGTTTCTTTAAGGAGAAGAAAATCCCACAATGCAACCATCAATGTTAATCTTCAATAAATATGCTCTTAATATTTAACTGGCATTTATTTAAACTTACAGTAACTGTCCTATTAAATCTAAATTAATTGCCCATTTGGGAATCTTCCCCTAAAGCCTAGCTGGAACATGGCTGTCTAGATCATACTCTACGATAGATGTCCAGCCATAAAGAGAATATTTAAGCCATTTTAAGACTTGACTATTAGAATATCATGGTTGGAAGGGCCTTAGAGGTCATCTGGACTAGTAAGTTTTATAACCTGTGTCTTTTGACTTTCTGGGGGCCTATTTTTCCCATCTGTCCAGTAAGGGCTTATTGTGCCCTCTTTATATCTAATCTGTCTCTCTAGTTCTCTCCCTCCTTCTTTTTTATTTTGAATCTCTATCTCTTTCTCCTTTCTGTTAGTAATTTTTTTTTCATTTGCACTTCATATTTTAGACTCATTCTTCTGTGTTTTTATTGTGACCTTTCCTGACTTTCTTAGGATAAGCCATTTTGTATACATAGCAAATTCTGTATACATGCATGTATATGTTTAGATATATACATGATTTTATGTATCACAAAGAATATTTTATAACAGTAGTTGTATATAAAAGACTAAATGCTGTGAAATAATCTCTGAGTCACACTGCTTTAGAAAGGGCAGTGAAAGTGTAATTGGGTAGAACTGATCTTTGCTATCCCTGAAATCAATCAATATCTTTTATTATAAATGCGATCCCGGCTGAACTTCTTGGATGTTATTTTGCTATGATTGTAACACATTTACAACATTTCTGTAACACACACACACACACACACACACACACACACACATACTCACCCACTGGTATCATCCAATCAGTTTACTAGTGAAACGTGGATTAAAAATAAATACCTAATCAGATGGGTTAGTGCTCAAGCTGAGTTAATTTTCCTCAAGAAGTGGGAGCTGGTTGAAACTAAAATAATTTACTAAAGGCTTCTAAAGGTGTAGGCCCCGAGTTAGATTTGTAAATGTTTACTATCTGCCTTCCAGGCTTGCAGAAAGGTGGTGGTGCAGAGAGGAGGGAGCCAGGGATGAAAGTGGGTGGGGTGATTATGACTGAATGGATGAGTTGAAGGTGAGCAGATGGGAAGGTATGCCACATATTTTTAAGAGGAGTAAACACATTCTCAACTGTTTGCTTGTGGAAGGCTTGCATTGGCACTGACTTTGGGAGCCATGCTTTTTTGTATTTCTTTCTGAGCTAATAGACAATCCATCCCACTTCCTTTTTTCTTCTTCAATCACTGTCAAGTTAAAATAAAGACACTACACACTCCTTACAGTGTCTTTAAAAATATCTTTTGCATTCAAAGCTCTTTATTCTCTATTTTATGGGCTCTTAGAAATTCAAGAAATAATTGAATGCATTTCTGTATGTTCGTACATCATTCCAGCTTCTACCCTATGTGTCCATCTTGACTCAGTACCGTTTAGGAGTTCAGGGCCTTTCACAGTGAAGCACAGACTGCAGTTAGGACATCACATCCCTTCTAACCTGGGAGGTGATGTGGGCTTTCCCCTCCTGGAAAGAAATGATTTTCCTGAATCTTTTGTACACTTTCTTCATCTAGTTTTCCAAAATACTGCAAGTAGTGCTGAAGGCAGTGAGAAAGTCAGAACTCAGAACAATTTGTAAGTGGCTTGGGAGCATGGACTTAAATGTTACTTACACAGCTTTAAACCTGGGAGAGAGAGTGAAAGGGGAAAATAATGTGTATGTGTGAATAAATGATAACATGTGAAAATAATTTATCTAGGATTTCACAACAGTTCTGACAAAGTGTCAGGGTCAAAGATGCCTTTAAAAAAAGTGGGTAATGAGGATACTATTTTTCTTCAAAGATAGAAAATCAGCTTAAGGCTAAAACAAATCACAGCTAGATTGACATGTTTTTATATGGAGAAGTATTAATACTAGATTCCCCAAAGGACAGTTGCTGGAAAAACCAAATGCTACACACACACACACACACACACACACACACACACACACACACACTTTTATCAATGATCAGTCAAAAGGGATTCATAGAGAATTCTCCCAAGTTTGCAGACGACATCAAATCCCCTTAAATAATTAAATCTTCAGCTGACATGGATGAGCAGCAAATAATCCACAAAGTTATGTGAGTATGTAAAGAAGCAGACAAATACAATGTAACATATTTTAGGAAAAGTCGTCTTAGATGACTTCTCAGATGCTGGACTCTGTGGAAAAGGCACCATGACAAGTAGACAAAGCATAGATTTGGGGTCAATGGCTTTGACTTTAAGTCCAAGCTCAGCAAATGTCTAGCTTAACCTTGGATAATTTGCTCACCTCTCTGAGCCTCGGCTGTCTCCTCTATTAAACAGGAACATCATTGACCTTTGCTGTGAGAGTTAAATGAGATAGTGCATGTAAAGTACCCAGTGAGGTACCTGGCATGGGATACAAACCCCACACACGGTGGCCGGTGACTGTTCTTGTACAACCCATGGGAACAACACTGGAAACTGTCATGGCCAGCGACTCCCATGCTGGAGTTTTTACAACACACTTGGGAGTCTAGTACTATAGATTATTAGTGGCAGGTGTCAGGATATTTTGCCAAAAAGAAATGTTGAGCCAAACATTTTATGAATGCTATTAAGATATTGGGAAAAGAAAGTAAAGAAATGTTGCCTTTACATACAATGTGTTTTCTATACTATATTCATATTATATTATGTTTATTTATTATATATACTATATGATATGTTATACATTACTATATTCAAATATTACTTATAATTGTTATCATTGGAGCACACAAATAATACAGAAACTTCTTGTGCCCAATTTTTGAGGTCAGAAATCAGGAGTCAATCACGTTTAATTTCTCCTCCCTCACTACTGCCTACCCCTACTAATTCATTCAGTCATTCTCTCTCTTGTGTGTTCTTTATCCAAGATACTTTTCTTGTCCAGCTAACTTTCTCAATTTCAACTGACTTACCCTGGCCTAGGCCATCCTCTCTCCCTGTTTCTTGATTTGATACTTACTTGATTTCATGTCTGATACATGAATTTCTTCCACCTGCTCTTGCTAGATCTGTTTCAAGCTCCACCTTGACATAAAGTTTTCCTGAGAGCCTGATCATGTCATTCTCTGATGCAGTCTTTAGTGGCACCACACAGCAAATTGAAGAAAGCTCCAAATCTCTTGCTTGGTTTCTGAGCCTTCATGATGTGGCCCCTGTCTATTTTTACATTTTCCTCCTGACACTTTCTTTATGCAGCCATATCAGTCTTCATTTTAACTTGTTATTATTTTAATCTAGGCTGACCATATGTGCCATTTTAAATGGGAAAGAAAACAATGGCCCTGCCCCATTTCAAATGGTATGTGTGGTCAGCCTAGTCTCACTGGGCTAACTTTAAGGTGTCAGTAGGCTGACCACATGCACCATATGAAACAGGACAGGGCCATTGTTTTCTGTCCCATTTAAAACAGTACACTTAGTCAGCCTATTTTAATCCCACAAAGGTACCTCTTTCTCAAACTTGAGGACTCTGTATATACTGCCTTCCTGCCTAAAATACTGTCCTCACATTTTCCTGGCTGAGTTCTATTCATTCTTTTCAGTTCTAATTTCCTCATAAAGATATTACCTTAATTATTTCACTCTATTAGAACAAATGTGCACTGCATCAGTACTTCTAACATACACAGTTCTTGTAATAATTTAAATTCTGTCTTTTTCTCTGTTATATTCCTAAAGCCTAATATAATGCCTGGCACAAAATAGATTTTTGATAAAGATTTGTTGAATTTAAGTGAATAGTGTCACTGGGGAAAATTCAAAAATTATAATGATTTTCTGGCAGGGACTTCCAAATGAAGGAACATTACGAAGATGAAGGCTTTTGGTATTTAAAGTGTAAGGATAAGGTGTACACACACTTAATGATCAAACTCTAGTTATAAATAAGAAAACTCCAATAAATTGACAGATAGTAGTTTAAGGATAAAAACAAGCATGTCTGTATAAAAGGTTATACAGGCAAAAATAATATCTAAATAAGATAAGGGTAAGTTTGAATAAATTAATGGGTGACAGACCCATACTGGTTTATTAGGTTAGGGGTGTCTGATGTATAGCTCTAACCTTTGAAGTATGATTCCCGTATAAAATCGCCACTGTCCAAAACAAGTAAGTAGGACATCTGAATTGATATGACCTGGTATGACCTTTCTAATGTCACGTTCTCATCTACCCAGTAATTCTATTGTCTACCTTGCTAAGGACAAGGAATTATGCTTATCTTTCCCTCTGCATACCTTATAACCATCTAGTCTAGACTATTTGTGTTAACTTGGTAAGAGCATGCTTGAAATGCTGCAAGAAAATGTGTGCGTGATTTGTGTGAAAAGTAGACTCTAAGCAGGGGGCAAGTGCCCTCTGGGAGGAATGAGTTGGACAGCCTTCTGTTCTTACCCTCCACGCCCTTGCCTGTTTCCTCCATGTCTGACTCCTGACTTCCACTCTTAACAAGGGCTTGGTTGGGTCTCCTGCTCCACCCTGCACTCACTACCCCCCTGAACATGACCTCCTGATCTACACCAGTCACTTTCCTCACTGCCTTTCACAACCTCCTTCCAAAGTCTCAACTTCTAGAAACAGAGGAGCTGGATTACCACATGTCATTGAACTCTTAGTTTCATGGTCTTTCTTTTCCACCTCATTGCTTGCCTGAGTCAGACTATTTTTCAACCATAATGGGGAAAAATCAGTTTTATATATTTGTGACTTTTCTCTCTAGTGGAAGAGAACTGTGACAAACAGAGTCCAAAACAATAGATAATGCACAGGCTTGTGTTCTCAGCTTATGTTCCATAGGATTTGCTTCCCCGAAGGTGTCTAACAAGAATTTCATTTGGGAAGTGGTTAGTTACTTTTATTTCCTGAAGACACAGAAGGCACATGACCTCAGAGATCTAAAGAAGTGGCAAGCCCAAGACCAAAAGGGATCTAGAAAATTTTCTCCAAAATCAAGGTTCAAATAAGTTGGAAAGATTATTCCTGATTCCCCAGTTGGGATGACAGCACCCTTTTCACGTTTATTCAACAAGTATGTACTTGGGAGGTGATGTGGTACAACAGGGACTATCGTACCCTCCTGGATCCATTCCTCCAGGCTACAGTCTGCTGAAGAGACAAATATTAGAAACAATTATACAGATAATCAATGAATCATTAGTGGAATACATACTACAAGGGGAAAGTGTAAGATTACAAGAGAATAGAAAAGGGAAGGGACAGTGTCTTATTCATAATCGCCCTATCTCAGCTCAGAACAAGGTAAAATATATTCAATAATGTCAAACTAAAAAGAATGATTGAATGAATAAACATCTAGAATCTACCATCTCAATGTTTTTTCATGAGGCCAGTTCGTTGTACCTTTCCCTACACAAATGCCCCTATCAGACACTGTTCTTTTTTCCAAGAGGTGGTAGAGTTCTAGGGAACTGGGCTGCCCTTCTCAAGTTGTTGTTATTTATCAAACCAAAATAGGAGATACTTATAAATTAGGCTATATAAGTATTTTCAGCACACTCATTTTGATTTTGGAAAAGCTAGCTCATCACGCTCTTAGAAACAATCCACTCTAATCCCAACATCCAGTTTATGCCTTCTTAGCACTCTCCATAGCATTAATAATAATCAGACTATTAGCCAGGGTGCTTGATGTGAACCTGAAAAACCTGAGAAACGATCTTATAAATTATTTTCCAAGGATATCATCTTTAACCATTAACAGGCACAACTGACTAAATTCTGGGAATTGAGCATAATTACATGGAAATTGACAAGACACAAATGCCAAGAATCCTGTTAACCTTTAATATCTTTGAAAAATTCTCCTTGTAATTATCTCTTTCCTTTGTCTTAAAAGTTACTGATGAATATTTAGAGGCATAAGCAAACACAGAAGTGAATGGATTGTAGAATCTTGATCTTTGTTGGGAATCCTAGATTTGTCCAGGCATTCCACAGAATAAAGAAGTGCTAAATAGAGCACTTGGAGTTTGACTTTCCCGAAGTGGTTTTCATCTTTGTATTTGCTCTGCTCTAGTTCTCTGCTTATAATTATCCACACTGAGTAGAAGCTCCTTTGCATTAGCAATTATAGTGGAAATGTAGGTCTGAAGCATTTGGTGTCTAATGCAATTTTTGACCTGTTCTATGTCTTTGGGAAAGTCACTGCACCTTTTTAGTGCTTCATATTTCCTTTCTGTGAAGTGAATATAATGGTATTTAACTCTAACAGCAATAATATTTGCATAGTACTTTAAACTTTACTGTGGGAATTTGCATCCCTTATCTCACTTGTAGAGAAATGTCTCCTGCATTTCCCTTCCTTTCCAACTCCACCAATACCACTAAGGCACTCCTTATTTCTTTTCTCTACTATTTTAATTAAATCTTATCCCACCTGCCCCCAACTCTGCCTCTACCTAAATCAGTACTTCCTTACAGGGGCAGGGTAGGTGCCTTGAGGGTGGTAAAATGTTGGGGGGAGATTGGTTGTCATAATTGCAGAGACACTCCTGCTGTTTGGGGCATGCACAGGGGCCAAGGAGTCGAGACATTGAGCAATGCCTAGGGTATTCAATCACAGATGTTGAATGCCTGCCAGACATTTAGGTGAGCGAAGCTGATTATTTTTCTTACCAAAGCCTAACATGTACTGCATTTGATATATGAACACAAAATATTTTTGCAAGGTTTTAATGTTCACTCATCCTCCTGGAATGAAGCTACCTGTAAGCTAAGGGAATGTTGTGCTTGGATTTGTTCAGATCTTTACCAAGAGTCGTTCACTAGTTTTGAAAATCACATGATCAATAGTAATGCTTCTCATGGTATTTAAGTCCCAATTCTACACCCCTATACCAGTCTTTACTGTAGTCATCACATTCACGAAGATTCTATATATAGACACATGCATCTAAACTGCATTACATCCTGTGGTGTCGTTGTGCCTAAAGACTTATTTTGCATTTATTTGATCAACAATCATTTTCTATTTATTTCTCTTATAGTACCAATTAGGACATTACATAGGTCATTTTCTAAAGTGGTGTGTAGGTAGCTTATTTTATCTATAAACTTAATTTTATGAAGTAGAGTGATACAAAATATTCCTTAATGAGATTTGAGTCAGAAAAAGTAGATAACTCTTGATATAAATAATTCCATACACAGAAGCTAGCATCACCTTGTTAAAGTGTTCTTTGCCTGGTCAGGAAATTTTAGTGGCTCTCCTGCCTATGACATATAGTGCACCTTCCCAAGTTTGGCAATTGAGGCCCTTAAAAATACCCCAAGCCAACTTCATAGCCTTAGTCTCTGTTGTGACCCCACTCCCACCTCCACTCACCATCCTGTGATTCTTCAGCCTGTCTACAGACCTCTACATACCATTCGGACTTCTAGGACCACTTCGAATTCCATTTCGTATATGCAATGTTACTTTTACTGATGCTCCATATCCCTGTTCCCCATTCCCCACCCTATTGGTTAAAAACAAACCCTTTTTAGCATATATATTTAAACTTATTATGCATATATTGTTGTATCATAGTTGAATATTTGATCTCACCTAGTAGGTTGTGAGCTCTCTGAAGGCAGGTACCATGTCTTGTTCATTTTTGTACCTTTCCAAGGCTGAACCAAGTACATGGCCCCGCGTGTAAGTTCAACAAACATTTATTGAGTCGAATTGCCCTCTGAGTAATTAAAAGAAGTAGCCTAGGTACTGTGATCTTTATTTCACGCGTGAGGACAGTGGTATTTTATGTAAAACATCAGATAAGCCATGTGGTACAGGGGACCACATTATTACCCGCAGCTCATCCAAGGCTCAGATCTGTATCTCCAAAAAAAAAAAAAAAATCTAGAGATGCTGGCTTACATTTTGCTGAAAGAAAACAAAAAATTTCATTTCTAGGTCTGCTTTTCAATATAAGAGGTTGGATTTATATCACTCACTATGCCATTGATGATGGCAAATCTATCTCTTAAAAGCCTGTCGCCAAATCACTCTGCAGGGTTTCTCCTTCTAAGACCATGTTCTCAACAGAATTCGTGCAGAAATGAGACAGGGGCTTCCCAGAAACCTCCTCAGGCTCGCCTGGTAGTGGAAGGGTCGGGCTCCAGCTGCGCTCCCTGGCACGGCTCCAGCCTTGGCTAAACCCATCCATCACAACCGAAGCCTGCCCTTCTCGCATGCCGCGTGAGTTAGAAATGGAAGTGGCCTTTTAACAGAACATTGTCTTAGGATTGTGTGAAGCAAGGCTGACAGAGAAAGGAAGATTCATTCCTGACACCAATCATGCTAATATCTGTCACCAAAATGACATTTTCCCTTTAATGATGAAAAATGCATCAGGAAAGAGGGAGGAGAACGAGGAACTTTCATGTGCTGCTCTGGTCTGATAGAGAGGGAACCTCTGCTGCTGTGCTCCTGGATGACATGAGGAGATGAGAGGAAGGATGGCCAGTTGGTTACTGAGCAAACAACTGGTACATCGTTTGGAAGCAAGGGGTGCCAACAAGTAGAAGTCTGTGGGTTAGACAGTGTCACTGAACATCTAACTAATTTCTCATTAGGCCTTCTGCCTTGTTTTTCAATAGTCTGCCCTTGTTTCCTTCAGACCCACGCAGGCTTCAGTACTGGTTTTCAGGGCTACCATATCCCAATTTTGCACCATCCAGTTTTGCGGAGCTAGTAAAGCTCACAGGAATGCACAGCTGCTGGGGGTCCCCAAGCCCGCACTCACTCATATCCCCTCTGTTGTATGGCAGGACCACAATGGAGAGACCCAGTCTACAATGCAGGCACCATATGTACATCCAGGAGGGTCTGTTGTGGATGATCTGGGAGAGGGATGAGGCATGGCAAAGCCAAAGCTTTACAGACCGAACACACAGAGAATGGGGACCGCACAGAGACTAATTAGCCAAGCACATCGCTGGCAGTTAGAGAGAAGCAGCACAGTTTTCTCAGGGGTTCACAGAGTGAATATTTCCCAACGAATCCCAAATCTCTGTCTACAAGTCCGTTGTTTACAAAGGTGCTAGTTGCTGACATCTATATAAAAATCCTTTTCTTCCTCCCCTCCTTTCTTTTCTACTGGCAGAGCCTGCCTCCCACCACACAGGCTAGAAATCCCAGATGTTCCCTTTTCTGTCTCTTTTGTAGCTACCGATGACTACGTTATATAGTAGATGGGCTGGATAGTCCTCGCTCATCAAAAAGAAGCAGTTGTACTCCTCCAAGCTCCCTTCATTCCTGTCTTTGGTCATATTGGGGTGATGGCATGAGGGCTGGAGAAATGCAGCCACTTCCCACTCACAGAATGAAGACCCTGCATCTTAAGCATGATGCAGACTATTAGATCCTGGGTCCCAGAGGCTATCACTGCGCTCGTGGACCCCCTACCTCCAGGCTTCTTTGATGTCCTAATTTTCCAGGCCTCTTTTAATGAGAGTTTGATTACTTGCAGCCAAAAGCATCTGAATTATTGCCTTCCCATCTTGTCAGGAAAAATGTAGGAATATCCTGACGGTGGTACCCTGCCCACTTCAGCTTCCTGTGCTCAGCCTTAAGGCAGTCTTGCTTTGTGAGTCTGTCTCAGCTGCCAGCTTTGTCTTATTCCCCTCTTAGAAACACTGGCATCCACCAGGCTGGCTGAGGCACCAAGCATCATACTACACCAAGGCTCTTCCAAAGTTTTTAAGCTCTTGCAATTCTTTACAACATTAATTAACACAACACCCACTCATTAGCTAACCTGCCAGCAAAGCAACTCAGCATCATTATCGTCTTTATGGGGAAGGAAACTGAGTCATTTATGTTCTTATATTTGCATGAGTGGGCTTCTGGCTCCCCTTCTCCTCCTCCAGCGTTCGCACTTTCAAATATATTTTAGACCAGCCATAATGCAATTTCACAGGGCCTTCTTCTGAACAACGGAGCCCCCTGGAGAACCACAAGCGCCTAATTTTATAACCCCTCCCCCTTCTAGGAATTCCTATAGAGACCACACTGACCACATCCTTGATTGTGGAAGAACATGCTATCTTTCTTTGATGTTATTGGCCTTTTCTGCCTCCCTGGACCCTTTCAGACCAGGAAGAATCTCCCAACATACAGCTCAAATGTTCAAAGTGACTTCTGAGCTCCACAAATAACACTGGGGAGAGAAAGGATGCGCCCAGACTGTTCCCAGGGAAGGACCAGCAGGGACAAGAGCAAGCATCCTGTCTAGAAGCTGAGGTCCTGAGCTGGTGGACTCAGGCAGGCCGGGGCCCCCACTGTGGGCCTCCTGCACTAAGAAGCTCTAGCCCTCATGGATTCCCATCAGGGGAAACACACTCTTGGTCCTAGACAGCAATGGCTGGCCTGAGTGCCACGGACAGTGCAGGGCAAGGGGCAAGCACTCTCTCTCTGTCCCATCCACAATGTGGTCTGCTCCTGGAGAGGAGGGCAAATTGAGCTGCAATGTCACAGGACCCTTAAATTCCCTCCACCACCTAGGTGCAATCACCCAGAGGGCAGGGTAAGGTGACCCTTCAGGACAGCAATACAGCCAAATGCTCAGTTGAAACACTGGAGGAAGTCCATCTCCAGTAGAAAATGCATGGAAGAGGGGGTTCCCTGGTGACATAGTAGCTAGGCTTTGGCACCATGCTGCTGCAGCCTGGGTTCGATTCCCAGCCAGGGAACCACTCTCCCCCGCCCCCCCCAAAAAGAAAATGCATGGAAGAGCATAGATGAAGAGGTACCATATACCTGACTTCTGATAGAAGTCGGCCAGGATTTCCTGACAGTAAAGGAAATTGCACACTGCTTGACAGAAGCTATGCATGTGTCTACAGAGTTTTAAATCCCATATATTACTTTTTTAAGGGGTGGTTGTTGAACGTTTTAAAATGATGAAGATTAGCTCTCTCTGTCACGTTAATCTGATTCTCTCCCAATCACCTTGTGGAAAAGAAGCATTCTTCCCATTTGAGTCAACTAAGGCTCATACTTGTAAAGGAAGGTGGCAGGTGCCCATGGGAGAATGTGGAGAATCTAGGTCTGAAACCCAATCTTTTAACTCCCAACTCATGACTGATTTCACTCAACTGCAGATCAATAAATGCAAGAATCTCACCTCCCTTCCTGGGGAGCAGAATCTATGCTGTGGCTCCTAGAGACCGAGAGGAGTACCCACCCGGGGTAATGGGAGTCATTTATGAGGGACAAAAGAAAGACGAAAATTCAGAAACAGATGGAACCAGAACCAGAACCATGAGCGGGAAGGAGGTCCCGTGAAAGAATGTGACATGGAGAAAGAAAAGGAAGACAGTCCAAAATGCCTAAGCAGTGTACTCAGCCGGCCACTCATCCCCCAGTGTGTCACTTTGGAGTTTCTGGGAAAGGATTTATGGACACCCTGGTCTTGGGGAGTCACAGGAGGCCACTGGCACACCTGCCGGACCCATCTCTTTGTTTCAGATGCAATGGTTAGCCTCGTTGCTCTCTGGGCAGCATGTGGCCCCCTTGAAATACTCTCTTCCTTCCTCTTGAGGTGGTCTCCTTCTTTGGAATTCAAAACCCCATGCCTCCCAGTGAATTTCCCTTCCCCTCTTCCCAGGAGTGAGATGTTACCGCCTGTACCCCATCTCTGTTGATGAAACACTCACGTTTCAAGACACCCCTTGAATGCACCCCTCTTCCATGGAGTCCTTTCTGATTATCTCAGTCAGACATGACCTTCGTTTTCTAAATTGCTACAATATTTCACATCTCCTTTAGCATGTAAGACACTGCCTGTCTTATAGTTGGGCATAAACACAGGACATCTTTCCTGTTAGAAGGGTCTTTGTCTTTTCATAAGATCGATTCACTTTAGAGTTGAAAAGACTTGTACAAGTCATCTGGCTCAATGTCCTCATTTTTTAGATGAGGAAACAAAGGTCAAGCAAGCTGACATGATCGAGTCAAGTTTACTCAGCTAGGCCAGAGTGGAGCTGAAATTCATTGGCACCCTTAGCTCAGTGGAGGACTTGCCTAGAATAAGGCGAAAGTGACAGGCTCAGTAAATGAATGATCTGACAAATCCGCGACACCTGGCATTCCATGGCCAACAGTGGTCTGGACGGCACCACATACGATTGGTATGGACTCCTCGAATCGACTTCATTGTGAAGAAAACCATGTCATTGAGCACTTGTTTGTTACTCTCCAAACCAGTTCTCATGAGGGGCTCATTCAAGCTTCTTAATAAGCAATTGAGTAGTGATGTTATTTTTAATCAGTTGACCAGGGATAAAAGTTCTTGAGATTATGATGGTTTAATACATTAAAAAATGAGCAGAAACTCAATCTAGCGCTAATAAAATATGATTGAAAATTGCTAATATAAATCCAATAGTGGAGCCTTGCTTCACGAAAAATGAAAATGCATATGGATTTCTCATATCCTCCACCGTAAACACTGCACAGGGCTCAGCTCCCGCCACCACTCCCCCTGCACGCAGCAGGCTGCCGCCACCGTTATTACGGGCAGGCCACCTTACGAATAGCACAGCAATGCCAATTAATTGCAGTAATGAGCAGGCTTCACATTTAAGGAAACTCACAGCCTGATCCCTAGCAACATTTATAGGCTCAAAATGAGTTTAGGAAGCTCTGATACCAGGTGGTATAGTGTGTGTGTCTCCACAGAGAAGGGCAGGCTCCCAGGGTCAAGGATGTGGTGTGTGTGTGTGTGTGTGTGTGTGTGTGTGTGTGTGTGCATTGCACGTGTTCATCCATGCACACTACCTCAGAGTAGCCAGGCGCCTTCCTGTGGAAAGGAGAACTGGGTCAGGGAGGAGGGTCTGGGTGAAGAGGGGAGTGCTGCTGGAGAAGGGAGCTCTGCGTGTCTGGGAAGGAGTCAGTGTCAGCAAGAGAAAGAGACTGAGTTCGGGGATCAGGGGAAGGTGCTCCATGCACCCCAGGTGGGATGTTGAGGAACGGGGAGGGTGCGATTTCCTGCAGGGTCCCCCATCCTTGCTCTGGGAAAGCTTTTCATGCACACGCAGTGGATTGCCGTGTGCTTTGGCCCCTCTGTGTCCCTTACTGTCCTTTCCCGTTTTCTTCCGGAAAGGCTCTCTGGGCCTGTCCCCAACTCTGTGTTTCTCGTTCTGTCCTTTTTATCTATGTGTCGGTGACAGTCAGTAGAGAAGTAGCTGTGCCTAATTGGGAGGCCCTGCTCTGGTGATGCTCTTGTGTAGAGGTCCCGAAACAAACCCCAGCAGGAACACTGTCTCCTTGAGCACTGTCTAGTGTATTAAAAAAAAATAAAAACCAAAACCAAAAACACCCACACACTGGGCCGTCAAAGTCACATGCAATGTGACAAAGTGGGTAATTATGTTTCACTTAGCACACATCAAAAGAACAAATGGCTGGAGAGCATGTACCTGTGCGCCCCTGCACAGGGAAGGGGGCCGGGGGGAGGCGGGTCCCGCTGCGGGCTGGGTGCCACCAGCCAGCCCAGGCTCGCCCTCTGGTCCCCTGCCCTTCAAAAGAATAAGGCCCGAGACTCTTAAATCTGGGAGCTGAAGTTGAATGTGTCTGGCCTTTCTCTTATGCTCCTTTGTTTGGTTTTCATGGAAACCTGTGTTTATGGGGAAACTCAGCATGCCTGTTACAGACAGATATTTCTGATCTCTGTCCCTCGTCCTGTTAAGAATGATCATTTGGGGAGACGAAGCACCACCACCTTTTCTCTTCCACCAGTGCAGACAGTAGAGATAAATGATCAACACTTCTAAAACCCAGAGGTCCCCCTGGAAGCAGGTGATTCCAAACAGCCCTTGGCAGAGCCCCGCTCACCACTTGGAGCTTTGCTGCTGCAACTCCATGGGAGGAGAGGCAGAACCAAAGGCACAAATTATATCCACCGTCTTGGTCATGGATTGAAAGAAAGGATTAAAGCTGGATTCTGCATCACCAGTGCACAGCCCCAGCCCAGGCATCTCCTCCACCCCTGGACCTCCCCACCCCATCTTCCTTTCCCTTGGTTTCCCCATAGACGAAAGACTTCAGCAATTTAACGTTTAATTATATAAAATCCTGCTCCCTTTACCCCCTGCGGATGAGCAATTGTTCTGTTATTTCTACAAAACGCCACAGGAAATATGAAAATAGGAGGCAGGATTTGGAGCAAGACTATTCCTGAATGCCTGTGGTTAGCAGTACCAGAGATGGCTGTGTGCATTTTACATCTGTGTGTGTGTGTGTGTGTGTGTGTGTGTGTGAGAGAGAGAGAGAGAGAGAGAGAGAGAGAGAGAGAAGGAGGAGGCGCAGGAGGGAAAGGGGAAAAGGAGGAGGAGAGGAGGGAGTGAGGGAGAGGAAGAGACAGAGAGAAAGCGGGGAGGGAGCGAGGGAGAGAACAAGCAAATACCACAAGGGAGCCATGTTAAGATCCTGCAGTGTGGTTTGTGACCTGGATGGACTGAACCTGAGACCGAACATGAACCCCAATGTGCCAGGCTCATTGCTTAGAAGCAGGGGAGCTGGGCCAGCGGCTGAGTCATGTGCTGGAGAGGAAGGAGGGAGGTACCACATCTTGCCATGTATAAATTATGCATGGCTCGCGTGTATAATTCGCACCCACGTTTTTGGCCCAAACTTTAAGGGAAAAAAATCTTTCATTTTAACTTTTTAATTCCAATTTTCATTTGTTTATATTTAGGTACTTGTTTTTTGTATATAGAGGAGTTTTAGCATTTATTTTTTAACAGTATGGTACAAGAAATTTTATGCAACAAATGATTACAAAACACAAAAACAGATACAAGGTACAAGAAATTTTATGTAAAAATTTCTTATATATTAAAATAACAAAAAAAAAAACCTTATCATCTTCCAGGATATTGTTTTGCATACAGATATCATTACTGATTTCTAGAGTTACACTTTAACTCATAAGCATAAATAAAAGAATTAAAAATATTTATGTAAATACAGAATTAGTACTACCATGTATGATACCCATTCTTATTTTTCCCTCACAAGTTTGGGCAAAAAAATGCACATTATATGTGGCAAAATATGGTATTTCTTATCAGCATGTATGAGATACCCTTTCAAAACAGGCTGGGTGATATCTCTGGCCTCATTCCTTCTTTAACCAAATATCTTACTGGGAAGATGTAGCAGTGACTACAAGTATAGGCACTAAAGACAGAAGCCAGGGTCCCAGTCATAACTCTTTCCGGTGCTAAAGGTACAAAAGCAGCAAGGGACTCTCTTCTTGCCTTGATTTTTCCATCTGCAAAATGGGGCTAAGAATTATAGTACCTCTTTCACGTAAAGTGCCGAGCACAGTGCTATTGTAATGACCTGGGAGATAACTACAGTGCAGCGAATACTGTGCTGGACACAAGGACTGCAATGGTATGTAAGAGCCTGTGCTGGCATGCCAGGGGCTCATAACTTCATGAGGAGACCAGGAGATGAGAGCTAAGACAGTGATATCTCGAAAGTCAGAATGTTGGAGATGAGGCCATATATGGATTAAAGGTGGGGAGGAACGCTTAGCAGGAGAGATGAGTTTTTCAGCGTAGGTAAGAAGTGACCAGCTGGAGAGGAGGGACCCGATTATCTCCAGCAAAGAATGCAAAGAACAAAGAAATGGAGGTTTCAAAGATAATGTTTTGTTTAAGAAACAGTGACAAGTTATTTGTGCCTTAGGGATGATGGGAAGTGAAGCTAGGAAGAAGGACCTCACGGGGTTTGCTAGAGTTCTGGTTCCATTTTGTGAGAAATAAAGGTTCACCGGAGCTTTTAAGAACTTTTTAGCGGCATTATCTAAATTATAGTAGAACAACACAGATGTCCTGAGCAGCAGTGCATGATGGATTGAGGGGGTGGACGACGAGAAGTGGGAGAGACTGTTAAGGAACCTGGGTAATAATGTCAGTAGCAATGAAAGACTCTATCTTTAAGAGCAGAGTAGAACGTTACAGTTGCCTTCTAGTGGTTTCTCTCTACCCTAAAGAAATCTACACAGTGAAGATGCCTGAACGTGGCTGGTGCTGCCGGTTACCTCCTACCAGTGATCTCCCCATCTCCCTTACTCACTGTCTCTGAATCAGTTTTGGGCACCCGTGGCCAGTGCTCTGAGAGTGGGAACATTCTAGAGTTTCAGAGAACAGTTTTGTTTCCTGATTTTGGCAACACTTCCTCCCCCTTCTGATTTCTTACTCTTCTTCCTGCCTGGAAATGGAAGTAAAGGTGAAGGTGAATCAAGCATCTTTCAACCATGAGGACAAGTATCTGACACTAAAGACTGCAGAGACAACGTAAGATTTGGGGGTGTCAAACAACTCCTGGGACTTAGGACTATTGGTGTGAGTCTCGGGAACCCCCTTTCTCAGTCTTTGTCTCATTCTCAGAGTCAGTTAGTATCCACTATACAAAGCGTTTGCAATCACACAAGACTGCATATTTTTTTGTAAGAGTGGTGTCGTGTGATATCTATTAAAAATACATACTCTCTGGCACCATGACACACCACAAGACATGTATCTTAAGCTCCTCACTTACTGACCAGTTTGCTTAACGACCTAGTCTCAAGAATGGAACTTGATCATTAAGTGAGGAGTGCCTGTAGTTAATTAAGCCCATGAGTCAGGGTTTCTCTTACCTGAAGTGCAAGACAGACTCTGATGCCAGGGGGCCCATGTGGATAAATGCCTCCTTTAATGCACACTGCTACTGAAGCGCAGCCGTTTGACACATCAAAAGCAAACTCAGTTTTTCTTTGGCACTTGGGAAAGAATCCACGTATCGCCAGTACTTTCTGCATGTTAGTAATCCACAAATTAAATTATTTTCTGCTGTCAGGTGTTAATCACAGATCTCCTACTAGCCCAGGAAAAAAAAATTTCCCTGAACCCCAAGGCTCAGCCACCATATGGTTAACTTCAGAGAGAAGGGTAGAAGTGTCAGTGTTAAAGGATAAATGTTGGCTATTAAACGTTTGCCAAATCAGTGGGGGCCAAAGATGTGTCTTTCACATGAAGAAGAGAGGTGACTCCCTACATAACATTAATAGCTTAGATTCAGGCTGGTCAAAAAGGAGGTAGCCTCAGTGGACCTGCATGGAGGATTGCTGGGGAGATAAAGGAAGACCTAGAAGATATAGTCTCAAGCTAAAGTCTTAAAGTAGACGTAGAGAGAAATACAATGGTCTGGGGACTAAACTGAAATGAATTAATAATAGGCAGGAAGTAGATAAAAGGACCTAGATGCAAAATGGTAGAAAAAGCAGGGGTTTTGGAGTTATATTGATGTGGATTTTACTAGCAAGTTGACCTTGGGCAAGTGACTTAACCATTCTAAGCCTGAGATTCCCAAGTTGTAAAGTGGAAATTATAGTGCCCACCTGCAGGTTTATTGAATTCAATGAGATGATGCACATGAAAGTATCTAACACACAGTAGGCAATCGCTAAATGAGCTCTTAGTGCCACCCAGGAAGGGCAGATAGAAACTGCAGGAGTGGGACAAGGGAAACTAGGGGTCTATGAGCCCCTTCCTCCTTTCTAGAAAAGTGGAAAAATAGCTGTTAGTAAAGGGTGGCTGCGTCATGGTCAAGGTCATAGCTTTTTGGGAATGATCCCGCAACATCCCAGACGACTTTTTGCCCCATTTCACCTTTATATTGTTGCAGGATCTCATCTGAATCCCTAGCCCAGCCCTACACCTGGGAAAGAGGTGGGGAGACACAAACATAAGCCCCGTGGAGATCTCCTTCCTTACCAAATCAGCGAGGAAGGGGTACCCCGTGAGCTCAGTTCTCTCAATAAACCCACAGGGTGGACAGAAAGGATTCTTGCAGATACAGAGTCCAAATATAATCAAAAGGAACTCCATCCAGGACTGAAGAGTGGTCTGCTCCCCCAGCGAGAAGTCAGCGCCCAGGTGAAGGGCAGTGGAGAGCGTCCTCTAGCACAGCCCCACCCTGGGGCGGGGATTCCCAGCCAGTCATCGAGAGTAACATTGCAAGAATTAGAGTCACATCTCAGCAAGTAGCAATGGCAAGGGTACCCAGCAGCCCTTGTGGCCCATGTGCAAACTCTCTTTCTCCATGGGCAGCTGGAAATGTGCGGGCTTGGTTTTATTCAAGGGGAGCTGGTGGTTTCCATAGTAGAGACCATCCACACAAACAGAGAAGTGGCAGGGATCAAGGGAGAGGAAGTGTGTGACCAGGGTGGGGTGAACCAAACAGGGTGAGATCCCACCTGTGTCCTGGCTCCACTGAGCCCTACTTGCAGCTGGCTTGCTCTCATGCAACAGCCAGGTTGCAACCATGCCGGCAGGGAGGTGTTACCTAGAAAAACCATAGAAGATGAAGAAAAGGCAGAGCACAAATGCTCAGTATCTCAAGGGAGTAACCCACTCCTATTTCTTCTCTGGGTGGGAGAGAACAAGTCCAAGAGTCTTCAAGATTTCTTCCCACAGTTTGCCACCAACTCCATCTCTCTGATCTGCAAAGGCCTGTATGTACAGACTTCCTAAACAAAAAGTTTGCTCACTCGTGTGCTGGAATTAAGGGGTTCTGGTTGCACAGGAAGAGCTCCAGCAGGGGACTTCTTGCACCAAAGTTATCTAGTTGTTCCACAATTTAGCTACAGCCTCAATGCAAAAAAACCTCTTTTGTTGTGGTGCCTGATAACGCAATGAGACACCTTCCCCTCTGTGCGCTAATGACGTTTGTGGAGAGATGACAGGTGGGCATGAAAATGGAATCAGATGGGGTGGGGGCAGGCTCTGTCTTCCTTCCTTGCTCTTTGCTGCTTCTGTTGCTCAGCTCCCAAGGAAGAGCGTGGGATGTTATCTATTAGTCTGTGCATCAGGATTTTCATCTAATTTCATAATGAAGATGTTGCTCCATCAGATACAGATGACATGTCAGCAGAAATGCAAAAGGCCATTTTTATGTGTCAGCCGGTTCGCTGCGGGGGCCCCCACCTGCCTGGAATAGTGTAAAACGTGCTGGCTGAGGGAATGGCCATGCCATACTAGATAAACCTTCACAAATATGCCAACTCTCTCTCCTCTTGTCCTTATGAGCAAGACCTGTCATGCTGCAAGCTCTGTAAGGCCCATTCTGCCTGTCCTGCTGTACACTCAGTATCTGGAACACAGTTGAGGGCACAACGTGGGTGGATGAATCAATTCCAGGCCATGCATGGTGGGTGCCCAGTCTTTGCAGACCTGCTTACTCCTGCAAGCTGAGAGCTCCACCAACCCTGGTCCAACCTGAGGATCAGTCTGCACATTAGGGTGAGGCAGTGCACAGCTCTGATCCAAATCTCTGAGTCTCAGCATCAAGTCCACTCAGCAGGTGCCTGGCTGTAAATCCGGGCTCATATTCTGTACCTTTCTATGCCTCAGTTTCCTCTTCTGGATAATAGAGACCCTAACAGTACCTGCTTCATAGTTTGCTATGAAGGTGAAGGAGATAATGCTTCTAGAGAGCTAAGAACAGCACCCGACATACAGGAAGAATTCAGTAAGTGTTAGCCATTATAAAGTTGTAAAAAAGGACCCCAGTCTTGTTTCTTTGTATTTGCATGGTTTGTCCCAGAAACCTACTAGGGATGGCATCCCTTTAGATCTGTCAATCTATCTCTTCAGGGCATGATCACCAACTCAACTAGGATTGGCCTCATCTTCCTTCATGTCCCCTCTTGCCACAGTTTTTCATAATCTGTTGTCTCTTGGAGCTTCCTGGTATTTCATTTGGACCCCAATGTTTGTGTGCTAGACCCAAAAATCTTTTATTTGTGGAAGGTCATACTTTTTACAGATGCTATCTTCTTCAGATATCAAAAGCTAGATGGGCACCGTAGGGTAGGAATTGAGAGACCTGTATCCAGAGTCACATGTTTCAGCTCTGCCCTCTTCCAGCTGTGAGACTCTGAGTGTATTTATAACGTCTAACACCTTAGTTTCCTTACCTGTAAAATAGAGACACTGATAGTACCTTATAGGATTGTTGTTAATATTAAACAAGTTGATTCCCTTGAAGGTCTTAGAATAGCTCCTGCCTCATAGTAAGTATTCAGTAAATGATAAGCATTATTATCTATAGCCACCATGTGTACCTCCTTAACACACACACAAATGTGAGACTCCTCCCATGCTATAATATATCATCTGCTTACAGTTACAGGTCATTTCCATGCATAAAGATTTGATGCTGTTTCTTCCCTTCTTGTGTTGTAAAAATGAACTTTACCTTGAAAACCTGTTACACCTCCGAAGGAAGCATCTTTGGCACTGGTTTGTCATCTTCCTACCACCTTCTATGCTAATGTTTCAAACATTGGTTTCTAACATAAGCCAAAGAGAATGGGCATCTGTCTGGGGATAAAAAAAAACTGAGTTCTAGCATACTTCCAAAAATTAATCTGTGACACAGAGGAAATCTCTTCTCTCATGACTTCAGTTCCCTCATCTGAACAATGACAGAAGTATAGTTTGTGCTGTTTGTCCTTTCTCTTAATTCAGACACTCCATGAATATGACCATAGTTGAAGGTCCCTGAGAATGTGGCCATGATCTGGACAGGCTCAGAGTCCCTGGGACTCTAGAGGAAACGTATCTGCCTGTGATTTCTGTTTGGATCTCATGGCATTACGTGGGGGAACTCCACAAGCTCTCTATCACCAGCTTTGGAAAGGAGCTTGGATGTATTATGACCTTTGAATATGAAATATAAATGTTTTGATTTTTCCTTTTTAATTATTTGAGACACTGTAATTGTCATGAAAAGGTTGCATGCTGGTATGTAGGTCTTGACAAGCAGGCAACAGAGACATCCCTGATTTTCTCACTTATGGGAGGGAATTGCTTGGGATACTCCCCGGGCATGAGGATAAAGGGCAGCGTGCTCTCCTTTCCCCAGGACTTCCATCTCTCCCATCCTCACTATAAATGTGTACCCAGGATATGCCACACGTTTTCTGTCCTAAGGAGTATGGCTGTTGTGCTTTTAATAGAGCCTGACCCAGTCACCCATGATCTTCTTGGACTTTTGTTGGGGGTGAAAAAGAAAGAATAAAATGAAATGGAAACTTTTATCAACTGCTTATTCATCAAACCTAAACTATTTAACATGGCATTCAAGGCTCTCTATAATTAGGTTGTGAATCGCCTGCATTATCACCCATCACAAATCATCCTAGACTATTTATTCCTTCTCGTTTTCTAGTCTGCAAATACCTACTTTCTCAACTAAGTTGTGGATCACCTTCCCCTCCCTTCCCCGCTCATGAAAAGCTCAGTCCAAACCCCACTCTCTATAACTCACTCTAGAATTGCAGTGAGCAGAATTAAGTGTACTTGTCCTGATGTAGCATCTCTATCATGTCACTATGGTTAGTGTTATGTGTCACCTTGGCTAGGCCATAGCACCTAGATATTTAGTCAAACATGCTTCTAGATGTTTCTGTGAAGGGAATTTTTGCATGGGGTTAACATTTAAATCTGTAGACTGAGTAAAACAAATGATCCTTCATAATGTGGAGGAATGTCATCCAATCAGTTGATGGTTTTAATAGGAAAAGCCTGAACTACCCCCGAGAGAAGGGGGTTCTGCCAAAAGACAACCTTCAGACATTGAACTGCAGCACTGATTCTTCCCCGGGGTCTCCAGCCTGAACCCCTGCCCTGCAGATCTTGAACTTGCCAGTCTCCACAATCACATGGGCCAATTCCTTAAAATAAACCTCTGTCTCTGCCTTCGTCCCTGTCTCTCTCTCTTTCTCTCTCTCTCTCTCTCTCTCTCTCTCTCTCTCTCTCTCTCGGTCCTCTCTAAAAGAAGGCTGGGGACAATCTTCCTGTCCTCTAAATTTTCTCAGTGCCTTTTTAAACTTTTTATGGGGGAGTCAGAGGCTACTACACATTCTTGCTACTTGTACACTTTATTCACTGGCATCAACCACTTATTGGTTGCTCTTTGTTAGACACTGGAAGTATGTGTGTGTTGTTATTGTTGTGTGTGTGTGTGTGTGTGTGTGTGTGTGTGTGTGTGTGTAACTGAAACCTCACAATCAGTCCTGCATTTGTTCTAAGTTTTATTGTCCTTAAACTGAAATTCAGCAGGATCAGGTAAATTACCTAGGATCATATTATTAATAAGTGACCAATTCAGTGTTTCTGACTCCAAGTCCATGGACTTTTCATAACTGCAGTGCCTCCTCAATCTCTGGAGAGTAAAGATTGCAAAAAAAATTGTTTTGCCTATGTTCATATTGTCTTAATTTGAAATAATCAGTGCTCAATCTGTGTTAATGAGGACAATTGAACGAAAGGCAAATCGTTAACAATGGAGACCCAAATTCAGTTGGATAGCTAAGTGTGGTTCTTCGTAGGAAACCAGAAGGTAGTGAAATCAGGGCTGGAAAATACAGGATGTCTGTGTAGGAAAGCTCATATGGAGATATACGGATTCCTTTCAATAAGAAGATTCTGACCATTTCGTGGAGGCTCAGGAAATTCAGTCTATGACTAATGGATACCTTTTACAGTTGGACACATTCTAGGACGAGAAGCAGTCTGAGAAAAAAGCCTCAATGAGAAGATAATGAGTATGGTGACTTGAGGAGAATGCCAGAGGGGGGCAGATCACCAGTTTTGCAGTAATTAAAGTGCTCCCCAGATTCAGGAGAAAGACCTGGTTGAATCAGGACCAGCATGACAGAATGGAGAGCTGGTTTGCAGGTGAAAATGTTTGCACGACAAAAAGGGCATCTGTAGGTAGTATTATACTTGCCGAGTGGTGTCTGGGTTTAAGCTACATAGTTCTAAGTCATTGTATGCCCTGACACTCTTCACAAGGTAGAAGACTGACCCAAACTACCTGCGCTAATGCAGCTCTCAAGGTGTTGAGATCTGGGGCGGCCAATAGAGCCTAGGCCTATGCTTATGTAACAGGAGTGACACGTTTCCTGAACTGATGATAGCAGAAATGACCAGAAATAAAAAAACAACCTCCATTTTAAGGATGCTTGAGAGATGTCAACAAAACTTCCCAATATAACTTCCCATTCACTAAGCACTTTTTAACTGCTTGCCATGTGACCAGCTTTGTACCAGGTAGGTCCTGGTAGAATGGGTGAAGACAATAATTTTTAAAAATATATATTTATATTATATCCATCTCTATCTACCCATATACAAAAATACATACACATGTATGTGTGTGCATGTTTATGTACCAGGCCTGTGCTAACTAGTTCATCTGACTCTCACACCAGCAGTCTGAGGCAAGCACTACGGTCCTAGTCCCTCAGGCTCAGAGAGGCCAAGTTAACCCTCATTTGATGCCATTTATATAGGTTGTGAGATCCAAGCCCAGGTGGGTCTGACATTCAAGTCTTTATTTTTTTTCTCCTTCTTTTTTTCTCCACATACTACTTTTATTGAGGAGGTAAGACACATTCAGAAATTAACCAAATGATCATTTAATCAGTAATAATTCTTACTGAAGTGTTCTTCCTTTTGCTCCTACTATGTTTTAAGCATCTAACTATATTATTTTCCTACCCAAGAAGTCTGGTTCAGGAGCCCTCTATTTTGCCTCTGGGATTAGAATCTATCAGGGCTGAGTGCGAGTTATCATGGCTTGCCTATAGATACCCCCAGTTTTGGAGACAAAAAGAATGAGACTGGGAGTGGGTCTTTCAGCTGTCCCAGAGGATTGACTATGAGAAATTTGCTTACTGAATAGCCAAGGTGGAAATTAAATGCCAGAGGCCAAGGAGTGGGAGTTGATGTCATCCCAGGAGTACAGGTAATAACCAGAAAGTTTGGCTTAGCCCCGGTGACTCTTGAATCTGGCGGGAATTCTTCCTGAAGCCGACTGTAAGGCTTCTGTCCTTGGTACCTTTCACTGGACTCCAAAGCCCGGAGCCCAGGGCAGGAAACCCGGTGTGAGGAGCTTTTCTGCTAATCCTGGGCTAAACCTTCTCTTCCTCAGCTCCAGGATATATTGCTCCTTGCCTTAGCACCCGCTGAGCAAATGAATAATTCCCTTCCCTCATTTGCATTGTTACCTTGAAGGTATTTATAGCCTGTGATCATCTGCCCCTTGAGTCCTTTCCTTCTCTAGACTATAATTTAGCATTAGACCCAGGTCTGTTAGTCATGGAACTGAGCGTGCCCAGGAGTTCTGTTGCCAGAGCTACTGCCAGGAAGGACTGGAGCCTCCTTAAGGCTTCAGCAGTGGTTCAGAAAAGGAGGGAAAAGAAGTCATTTTCAGCTCTGGTCCTCTTTGTTTTTCCTTATTCTGAGTTTTATGATTTGTCTGTTGGGTTACATGAGATTTAGAGTTTTGCCCACAGGGCTGTTGTACAAGTGTGTTGTGCACAGTGGGAGAGGGGAAGGAAGCAGAGTAAATGGATTTTCCTGTATCTCTAGTCTCTATCTCTCCGGTCCACTATGGCTCGACTCTATTGCAATTCTTGAAAGTGGCAAAACCAAAAAGCAAACAAACCCTCCCCCAAGAAAAAAAATAAACAAATCACAAACACTATACACATAAGCACAAAAATCCTAGAATAGTCCCTTGCAACATAGATGCTTCTTTCAGTTTTTTTGTTTTGTTTTGTTTTGTTTTAAGATTCTATGGCCACAGACCACTGAAATACAAGGAAGAGTATATACGGACTCTACAAAGAAAGGAATTAGGGACAACTATTTAAAAGACAGCAGGAGAAAAGATACAGCTTGAGCCAAAGATCTTTTTGGAAGTTTATCCATTAGACCTCAAGTAGTTGGATTCATCTCTTCCTGTAAAATAAATATTTTTCAAGTACATATTTCTCTCAAAAAATATAATTGAGAATATTTTAACTTTGCCACATCCTTCCTCAGCCATGATGACAGTATTCAATTGACAGGAAACAATGAAGACTTACCTTTTCTACCTATCTGTGACCCTCTGTTTTGCCCTGTGTTGCTGAATTCACTTCATTAATCTTATTTCAGTTTAAGCACAAGCGTGTAGAAGATTGGGGTTTAGGACTCGGGTGTGGTGTCAAGACAACTTCAAATTTAGACTTCTCACGTTTTCAGGGAAGGTTTTCCACCAGTGCAGAAACCTGGCAGGCATGAACTTGAGCACAGAATCAAGTGTAAGAGCTCCAGAGCTGGGGCAGGTGGGCATTGTGCTCCCTGATGCATTGTACTGAGACTGCAGCACTGAGTCTGTGACATTCCCACTAGGATGTACTGCCTGGGCATGGTCAAAAAGAAAGATGAAACAGACTCAGGATCAGGGCCATCCTACAGAAGGGAGGTCTGGGTATGCTCCAAGTCTGATAAGGATGTGCAAGACAGGAGGCCACGCAAATGCTCCAGATTGAAGGAGGCTGTGAGTTACGACAACTGAATTTAATGCGTGCTCATGGAGAAATCCAGGGCCACAAAGGAAGAAGAGGCATTGTTATGACAGTTGGCAAGATACAGGTGAGTTCTGTGGATGGGAAGGTTGTTTTGGCATCAGATTGATTTCCTGTTTGGGAAGGGAAAGAAAATAAAATTTTTATTTTGGGGAGATGAACACTGGAATATTTAGGGCTGGTGGGGTTCTCATATTAAGCAAGGATCTCTCTTTCTCTCCCTCTCTCTTTCTTTTAAGATACTCTGGGCCAGGGAGAAAGGAGACAGAGCTTAACAGGATAATTCTATCACCCTCAGCACAATGGTCAGTGTGCCATCTTTGCATTAGTACCCGCCTCTGTTTATATCCTCCTGAGCTTTTGCCTCTCCCCATCTCTATCCAATTCCTTGTATCTCCTTCTCACAGGATATTTCTTTTAATTGTCTATTACATAATCCCCAATCTACCAGATAACAAGTTTTTAGAAAAGAAACTTGAAAAAGAAATGTCATCAAGGCTCAAAGGAATCAATTTCCAAATGTGGAATTTCCAGCCCTAAAAAGTCTCCCACAACAGATATAATGAGTATCTTGCCACTTGAGAAGCGGCTAACCCTGCCCCAAGAACCTGAGATCTCCCCAGCCCCCTGGAGAAGAGCTGAGCATTCTCCCAACATCTTGACACCCCTTATTCCAAAGAGTACTATTCCCCTTTCATGCCAAAAAAAATTTGACAGAGAGAACAGAATCCCTTACAGTAAAATTCCACAACAGAGCATTTAGAAAGATGGGATGAAATATACAAGAGTTATTAAATATTGTCATCAAGATGAGTCATAAATCAGACATTTTATGGTTTCTGATTAAAAATTCCATCTATTTCGTAAGCATTTAAAGGAAGAAAAATGGAGACCCAACAAAGATTTAAGCATGCCCAGGGTGGGGCTACTTCATTCTACTGTGTGGGTGCTGCATCCCAAGAGAAGCGCACAAGGGCCCTCTGAGGACCGACAGGCACGAGCTACCGTCTTTCTGGTCCTCCGGGTACAGTCTTTGGCAAATGAGGTTTCTATGAGGTTTTTGCAAGTCAGACATTCTGGCCAGATGCCTTCCGGAAGTGAGCTTGAAGATAATCTGCCTCTTCAAAGGCCCAGAGCAAGCCAAGAGAGAAAGGAGGTGAGGAAAAGCAAGGTGGTAGTGAGTCTGTGAGGGTCCTGAAAGGCAGCACTGACCAATGCAGATCCTTAACGAGGGGGACGTGGTGTGAAGTTATTTTAAAGAGTGGCTGTTGTAGGTCAGAGAGCTGGCCACAGTTCCATTAAAGCAAGCATCACTTCACTACCAACTCCACTTGGTTCACATAGCACTGTATAGTTTACACATATAATTTCATTAAATCTTACATACCCCTCTGGCATAGCCACAGTAAATTTAATTCTATGGAGAGATGAAATGCTCACGTCTCGTAACCAGGCTTTCTCAGTCCCTGACAATGCTACTCTCCTAAGTAGTATCGCTTTGAAAGTGGTTCTAGCAGGAGATGGAGGGCATCCTAACAGCCTCCCGGCTTCCCTCATGGCAGCACTTGACCTGCTTTTGCCTTTAGAATGCCTCATACGCTCTCTTTCTGGAAGATTTCTCTAATTCCGTTTTGCTTGGGCTAGGATGAAAATGAATTGGTCTTTTCTTAATCACACATCAGGTGAGTAATAAATAGGGCCAGGTACCGGCTAGAGAATAGAGCTTGGTTGATGGTAATCCACAAACTGGAGAATTTGAGTGTGGTGAGAGATGACAGGAACACATCTGAGCAGGCCTCTGAAGGTGCATCCGGCAGCTCGTTTAGGGGCTGGGATCTTTATCACAAGCTTTATTTGACAGCACGTAGTCCCACTGGGCCGCAGCTGTTGATTCAACATGCATGCACACATTCGTGTCATGCACACCCCCACGTAGCTCACATGGACATCTTTCCACAACATTCATACCATTTATTAGACTCTGAGGAGTGTTGACTTTTGCAGAAAGATCAGATAAATCACTTTGGAGAAGGAGAAAAGGGGAAAAAAAGATGATAAAGGAAAAAAAATCTACTTCCCCCCACCCTTCAAATGCCACAAGAAAATGTCAAAGAGATCGCTTGCCTGGGCATAACAGAGAGGTTCAAAATAAAATTGTCAAGTGTCGCTCCCTCGGCTTGCCTCTCCCTTGCACACGGGACTTCACTTCCCCTGCCTATTAACTGCCTTACTGCCTCTGCCATCTTTTACCCTTCAGGATGTCACTTCTCTGTCCTCCAGAGGAGGACGAACCAAAAAAACAGCCCTTGAATAGCCCTCCATTAATGGGGATGATAGATAATAAAAAAAGGGACAAAGAAATGAGTGGGTACGAGACCTTTCCCTGCCAGCTGGCCATATCCATCTCTGGGACAATGTCCATTGGAGACTACATAAGAGAGGTTTATCAGCATTTTCAATGCCATACATTATCAAAGGCCTTTATTAAATGACTGTGCAAGGTTACGCACAGGTCACTGTCAGTAGGGAAGTACATAGGGCTACTTCGACCTTCTCACAACTTAAATCCCATCACGTATTTCACTTCTTCTTTATAACAGCAACCACAACAGTGCTTGGCCAAGGAACATGGGGCAAGTTTTTTGCATTATTATAGATTCATTCATTAATTTATTCATCCATTCAACATTGCAAAATCAATTCAGAGCCTACCATATTTATACGAGGGCTCTCTGGAGAAAATTCAGCCATAAATGCTTCTATTTTTCATATTACATGGCTGGATACTTTCCAGACAGCCCCTGTGTACCAGGTTATTGACTGGGGTTTAAATACAGAGAAAAGGCTAACCTATAGATCCTGCTCTCAAGGAATTCACCAACCATTGTAATCATTATTTCTTTTGAAGTATAGAAAAACTACCTTTACATAAAATGTTTCCAGGAAACCTAATATATGAGACCAATAAACTGGGCTTTCCATTGAGATGGGGAAGAGTGGATGATGAGGAGAAAACTTTCAAGGGAGGAAGTATTCCTTCCATTTGCAGTCTGGTGAAATAAGGCTTAGGGAGGTTAAGTAATTTTTCCAATTTTTCTACAGCTGACAGAGGATCTGGGATGTGGCACTAATTCTGTGGGCGCTCAAATCCCTGCTCTTGCCATTTTTCTTCAGCTGCTGCTCCATTGGGGTCCTAAAATCCAAAGAGGCACCAAGAAGGGGAGCCCAGCACTTGTCTCACTATTTATCCTTTGCAGAATTAGCTGATATCAATTTTTTTCTGACCACAATTGACAACTAAGTGTCTCATTCCTGCAACCCTATCCCTGGCACAGAGAATCCAAATTGTGATTGAGAATTGGTGTTTGACCCTTTCCCTGGATCAGAAGGAAGACTTGGGCAGTAATAGAGTCCTTCATCAATTATTTGCTGGATATGAATTAGCCAATCCCCTCCCAAAAATTTCAAATTATTCCTCTAGATAAACTAGTTTTGAATATTATAGCACAACTCGGGCAGCTTTACAAGGAATGGAGCAAGATTTATCCACAAACATATTTTGCATTAAACCTATGGGTAGACCTGAACTCAGAATGCACCAGAAGTGGCAAAATAACAAAGATGTAACTTCAAGCCCAAAAGTTAGTCTCATGGGGCCATAGCTGTTAATTCAACATGCATACACACACATCTGTGTACACCTCCCCATGAAGAGTATAATTATTATAAGATGTGAATATTATAATTAAGAAACTTGAGAAATTAAATGTGTAGAACTCAAGATTTAATTTTTTATATGATATTTAGCAATATTTCTTTAATAAAGAATATATCACTGTTATTTTGCTAGTAGTGCTGGAGTTTTGTTTGTTTGTTTGTTTTTTAATAATGGCTATCATAAAACTAAGTAGCATAATGAAAACAACTCATCTTGAAAGAAATCACTTAAAATCAGGACAGGAAACATGTTTACACGCAGCATGCCACAAGCCATAGTTTCACCACTCTCGTTCTTTGTCTTGCTGAACTGTCAGTCGAAGTGACTGACACCACCTGTGTGCAGAAGGAGAGGTGATGAGCCACATTTTCCCCAACCCACATAAACTGCGGGAGCAGAGGTAAGACCAAGAAGGCCTTTATCTCTATTTTATTCTCCCATTGAAGTTACCACCAAGGCATGGTATGAAATACTATATTGCTGGTTTTAAGTGCCAATACTGCCCATTTTAAATCTGGCCCAACACCCAACAGTATAATAGCATAACTCATTAATAAAATCTTAATAGTACCAACTTTCAATATAGCCACTATGCACTAATGGAAGAATATAAATCACC
Organism: Lyroderma lyra; assembly: GCA_004026885.1. NCBI lineage: Eukaryota > Metazoa > Chordata > Mammalia > Chiroptera > Megadermatidae > Lyroderma > Lyroderma lyra. The sequence continues at coordinate 109,272 of PVJL010002390.1, read as the reverse complement.
AGATTGGATGTGTTCTTAAGTGGTACAACTGTATTTTGCACTCATTATATGCATCATCTCCAGTCTTCCAACTACACCTGCACATTGGCCTGTAGATATACCGACTCTATCGGGCTATGTTCGAATTGACCGAAGTTTGACAAAGAAAACCAGACAACGATAAGTAACTATTTGGTAATACAAATAGGATGGCTGTTGCAGACAGGAAAACTGATGAACATAGATCTTAGCTGAACAAGCCAATATGTGAGGCAGCCAATGGCCCTTTCCAGGAATCAAGACAAATGGAGCAAGGTAGACGGACACTGAGAAATTGACGAATCTGGGCATTCCTGAGTACGTCGATATCTATTTCTTCTTGTGTATAATCCTTTTGAAACTTCCTACCCAAAATTCAGATGCTGCTGAGCTCCATCCAGTAAAACTGAAGGAAGGGCATACTTAAGGTTAATTAAGGGCTGGCCCAAACGTCTGAGGTCTGCTTCCTCTCTTGTTCATGAAGTTTGCACCTGGTCTGCCTCAGTTTACTCTTGTTGGAGGATGTCTGAGATTTGGAGGCACTGTACCCAGTAGAGAACAATTTGGTAATAAGAAGTCTCAGGAGCACCAACACACCACCCACTAGTAAGAAAAATGAAGAAAGCTTCACGAATGCCAGAGGAGTTCTGCATGTGTACACGGCATGTCTTCCTGAAAAGTCTGGAAACCCCTTAAAGGCACTGATGGTTTTCCCAGTTTTAGGACTGCAGTTGGCTGAACCTCTCCATTCTTAATTGGGAGAAGCTACAGAGGCTTCAGGGAAATGGCAAGTAGGCAAGGTACGTGATGAGAAAGGAAGGATCTAGGAAACCGATAGCTGCACGTGCAGAGAAAAAAAGGAGAAAGGGTCCCTGCAGTGCCCAGGGCAGATGGCCTACAGGAGTAGCAGAAGGTAGGTGGTGCCTGGGAGAGGAGGGCGGGGTGAACAGCAGAAGGGGGCAGCACTGTCACTGCATTTCTTCTTGATGACAGAAGCCCCTAAATGCAAAGTATTTATATTGATAAACTATTTATGTAAGTTTATATAAATCAATTAACAGACATAGAATAGGAAACAATGTATAAACCATATTTCATAGCTAATAGCTACAGTTTTTATCATCAAAGAATAAAAACCCATTAGAATAATATCCAGTCCTGCTGTGTCCGCCTGCCTGTGATACCTCCACTTTATCAGAAGTCACTCATTGCCTCAGTAGCTTTATTTATTTACTCATGATTTATATTCTGCCTACTTAGAGAGAGGGTCTGAGACAGCTTGCAATGTTAAAATATATATCAAGCAGAATAGCTAAAAATGAAAACACAAACATAGCACAGTGAAAGTGAACAAGAAAAGAAATGTATAAGGCACCACCTGGGCTGGACCACTGAGCCCAATGGAACACTGAATTTAGTAGCTCCAAGCTGCCAAAACTAAGAGGGACCATGCATGTTGGTTTTAATGTTCTCACTGATTAAAACAGAAGCAAGCCAGCTCACACGATCACACCAACTCTTTCTTGGTACTGTTTAGCATGTGCAGCAACAGATAACGAACTGACAATGTCTTTAGCTAGCTTTATGAAATCCATAACAATGCTTTCAGATGGGCTTTCTTGCATCTGCTCCCTATGGATGGCAGCTTGTAGATTCTGTATTTAGGCTAGGCCAGGTCCTTAAATAGATCCACCCATAGCACCTTCTACTATGCCTAGCACAGTGGTTCTGAAACAAGGATATTTTCTTAAAACATACATCTGAATTTCCATCTCAAATGTTATGATTCACTACTATTGGGTGGAGTAGGGGACTCAAAATTATCTTTAAAAAATAAATATTGAGCAGTGCACACAGGTCATTTCTGATGCTCATTCCCCATTGAGAAACACTATACTCTGGGTTGAAAGGGTCTTACTTCAATCACTTTCTCTATGTGAATTGCCTCTAAAGTCTGTAAGTTGGTGTCTTTCTATCAGTAATTACTTATGTTGGAAATTCAAGGCAAATAGAATGCCATGAACCTTGGATATGGTGATGTACCTCTTGCCCCAGTGGGAAGCGGGGAGAGAGAGATCCTGTTCAAAACTACATAGAAGAATTGCATAAATAAAAGCCCTAAGTGGTTAACATCCTGGTAGCAGATCTGGGGACTAAGTCCCAGAGAAATGACCAACTGGGACTGTTGTATCCACAAGCAAAGCAAAGACTTCCAAACTTTGTACCCAGAGAGTACCTGATGCTCACGAGTCACCACTGCCTGGCATCCACACCTACAACTTCAGTTAATGTGCCATTTCTTTTTTCTTTTTTTTTTTTTTTTTGAAATGGCATCATCATTCCATTTTGCTAGTAAAGAAACAAAGGCTCAGAAAAATTAAAATAATGCTCTAGATACCATACAACAAATAATTGGTTAAACCAGCATTCAATTTAGCTGAGTCTAAACCCAAGCTCAACCACTCTCTTTCTACTGTGAAACTATTTTTCCTTCCCTCAGGGTTTTGCCTTTAAAAAGTGCAGGAACATGGACTAGTTAAAAGCAACGTTTTTGTAGTCAGAATTCTCAGGCTCATAATTCTAGCTTCACCTCTTGAAGGCTGGGGGTATTAGTCAAGTTAGTTAAACTTTTCATGCCTCCTGCTTTTTCATCTTGTGAGAGTGATATCTCCGCGGTAGAGTTGTGCTGTGAATTAAATGGGGTGACTTTTACACAGCACATAGTCAGGAATCAGTAAATGCCAGCTGACATATCTGTCGCAACGATGAAGTTCCTTAGGGTGTAAGGGAGGTGAGTGAGGTGAACTGCAGAGCTCACATTATACTAATGGTTCAGAGATAGATGGGCTGAGACGTAGCGTCAGGGTTTGCTCTCATCCCAACAGAAATTCCGGCAGTGATCTTGAAGGAGCAAGGACAGGAGCAAGAGAGGAGAGACGTGACAGCAACAGCTGACTTGAGATCCACATGAAGTCTTCCAAATTATCATGAAACTTTCTTTCTGTTTCTAAAAGTCTACACTCTTACTAAGAATAAAATAAAATGAGAGCATAAATTTTTAGAAATAGCATTTGGGAGGCTGAAAGTTGGCATCAACTAAGTCATCTGGAATAATTTTGAATTTTATTTGGTTCAAAAGAAGAACAAGGGAAGGACAGGCCAATTTCTGGGGGAAGCCAGTGGGCGTCACCAGATGTCAGAGAGAGCAGCACTTCCCAACCCCTGGTTTGCTTCCATGTCCACCCCCAAGGAGAAGAGAAAAACCTTCAGGCTGCAAGGGTGGAAAGAGTAATCTTAGAATTGCACAATGAGTGATAGAGCTGCAAATGACTTCCTTTCCCTGAAACAATGGTTTTCAAATGAGCTGCAGGAAGGAGAGGTGGCAGTAGGATTCTGCCAGAAACCAGAGCCCACCTTTTTTCTTTCTTTCACCCAGCACCACGGGGGAGAGGGATCAGAAGGTAGACTTGCCAGCCTCTAGGAAGTGCTGTGAAAATTCCTGATCCCCACCAATGCCTTCAATTAAGAGTGGAAGACACTGGAGGCAGTGGGGAGTGATGGCTGATGGCCATGCAGCTTGATCAGTGGAAAAGACAGGGACCTCTTGTCCCTTGTTTCTGAGCTGGAGAAAAGAGCACCATAAGGTACCTCAAAATAAAGCTTAGCTGAGAAGAAAGCATGCGAGGTCAAATTATTTTATTAATTTACTTATAAGTTCCACTGAGTTCCACTATACTTAATGACCTACCTGTTTAATGACTGCTTGGACTTCTGACCAGTTCTCCAGTGCAAGGAGTTCCCTTCCTCAGTCTTTATCTGGCTCCTGCAGTCTGTGGGTATTCATTCACTATGCAAAGTGTTCACAATCACACTTACAATATTTCATTCGTAAGTGTGGTGTCGTGTGATATCTCATGAAAAATACATACTCTGTGGTGAACAACACACCGCCTGACATTCACCTTTAAGATCTCCCTTATAGACCAACTCACTTAACGACCGAGTTGTAGGAAGAGAACTCTGCCGTTAAGTGAGGAGTACCTGTACGATGTTATGGGACTAGGAAGAGGTAAGTCACCTTCAAGGTAAGGGAGAGGTATGCAAGGAACCACAATATCATGTAAAAGGGGCAGATTACAGAAGTGAGGTCTGGATGAAAGGCCTAGAGAGTTCAGAACAGGAAATGAATGTTTTAACCCATTGTTAGCAGGATGGCTTCATGAAGCACGCAGACTATGAAGGGGGAGATTGGAGGAGATTGGAGCGTTTGAACATGAAATAAAGGAAGCACAAATTGAGGGGGAAAAGAACAATAACAAGGTAGAGAGACAAACAGAGCTCAGGGTGTACGTCGGCCATAGCAAGAAGCTCAGCCTGGCTCTCAGATGGCCAACAGACAGGTCATACAGCTGGAAGGTGTGCTGTTTCCAGACCCAAGGCCACAGGCTCTGGACTGCATTCCGCAGCTGCCCCGGAGACTACTGAAGAGTGTGGGCGCACTCGCTAGCATCAGAGCTGTGCTGGGGGAAGATTAACCTCCTGGCAGCAGGCAAGATGGATGGGAGTGGGAAAGAGTGCGGGAGGCAGCCACTCAGGTTAGCAGAGGCTTAACCGAGCTCAAGTATGCAATAAGGAAGGACTTTCTTGGAGGAATGGGAGGAAGAGATGGAAGTGATATTTTGATAAAACTTGGGCCCCCCAACGAATGGTGGGATAGAGTGAGGGAGAGGGAAGCACCAGGGAGTTAAGCTCCATTTCCTTATCTGTAAAATGAAGTGGGTGCCTTGTACCCTAAGGTTCATCTGAACTATGAAGTTCTAATTCCAGGTGGGGCATGGCTAGGAGTGGTGGTTGTGGGGAGGGGCATGAGCCTATCAACATAGATGGAACCAAACAAGGCATTGCTTAGCTGCAACCTGCAATACAATAGCATCCAAACAATGGGGGCTCCTAAGTGAGGAAGCAGAAGGTATGTTCAGGTGTCCTTGCTTTCCACGCAGATGGGCTATGATCTCCCCTTCACTCCTGCCTTGGAAAGGATACTTCTGAGGTCTACTAGCAAACCCATAGCCCTACCTCCTTTAAACTTGTACCTGCAGTGCCATCTGCTGGTGTGGAATCCCGCGGCCACTGGTCATGTATAAAATCTTCATTTTGTGCCCTCGAGGCTCCTCACTACACCCCACCCCCCACATCACTCACACACACACACACACACACACACACACACACACACAACTCTTTTCCTGCTACAAATGCACAGCCTCCCTACGCTCCCTACGTGGCCTCTTGGCTACCTCCTCCCACTCGGTGTTCTCCCTGGCGTCCGCTCTCTGGCAGGCCCTGAAGTTTACATTGAACCATACTTTCACCAGCCCGGCTGCAAAGTGGAAACAACAGACTGATAGGATTGCAGAATTTGAGAGGACAAACAGTTGGACATCTGAAAAGTTAATTTGCTGGTTAATGTCCTTGCAGGCTGCTAATTGATCCTGCAATTTCCTCCTGCCCTCCACTCCCTAGTCCGTGAGACCCAGAAGGAAGGTGGCCGGCGCATCTTCCCACCCATCTGCGACCTGCTCTCCGTCTTGGTGGCCACACCACGCCGTGTCCTGCTGGCATTCCAGGGGAATCTAGAAGACAACCTGTTTCCTCCCAAAACATTTCCTATTCCTCTACTTTTCCTAAAGATACCAGTTTGTCTAAAGAATCCCAAGTTCAAATGGATTTTATTTTTAAACCAGAAAAATCACGACCCTGTAATGAAAATAACTACTTTTTTTTTTTAACCTTTTAAGAAAAATGCCAATCCCTTCTACCCCTTTTAATAGCTGCCTCCTGGCGGTAGTCTAAATGATGAATCCACCAACCTGTTTAAAATGTAAGGGAGGTTATTTCAAACGTGATCCGAGGGTGTTCTGACTGCAAATGCAAATCCCTTTGTCATCGGCTCGTGGGGCGCCAGGTATTTTTAGTCCATACAGACTTGCAGGGGGAACACACACGAAATGAAGGTAAGGTGAGTTCTTAGTTTTGAATATTCATTCCCCTGGAATTTGGAGAGCTGAAGGGAATAGCTGATGGGTCCCCAGTCCCTACAGTCAAATATGTCCTGGTCCACGTGGTGCGTTTGTGCCAGGCTCCCGGCCCACAGGTGCCCCCACTGAGAAATGGGTCCCATGCAACTGACTGGCCTGGCAGTTCCCAAGCACTGGCCAGCAACCTACTGGTGACAGTGAAGAGTGCTGTCCCTTACCCCTCTTAGGCACTCGTATTTTTGTTTTGTTTTGTTTCTCCCAATGTATATTTGGGAGAAGACCAAATAGAAAAAAGGATGAAATGGCAGGAGTGAGCGTGTGTGTGTGTGTGTGTGTGTGTGTGTGTGTGTGTGTGTGTGAGTGGGGAGGACTGGCAGAGAGAACTTGCCCCACCAGGCCAGCCCAAACATATGGGCATGGCTAGACTAAGGCTCTCCTAGTATTGTTTTAATTTATTTGTTTATTTGTTCCAGCTATCAGGTGCAGAGCAGGAAGTATTAGGTTGGTTAAGCAAAGTATAGGGACTAACTTTGGAACAACTCTGATGCTAACCAACAAATTAGTCTGTATAAATACATATTCAGGATAGTTCTGGACACTCCCAACCTCAAATAGGTGTTAGCAGTTTACTCACAAGTATATTCTTACTTGATAAACCATGTATTCCAAATTTTTGTTGGCTATGACAAAGGAAAACACGGCTTGGAGTTACCAGACATGGGCTTGAACATTGGAGTTTGCCATTGGCTAGCCATGTGACCTTGAAGACGCCACTCAATCTTTCTAAGCCTCAGCATTCTTATTGAAAATGGAACTACTAATACGTATGTCCCAGGGTACTTACACAATGTATGTAACACAGCTTAGTAAATGACGTACAAGGTTGTTTGTTTCCCTGTTCATCTAGCAAAAGCTGGGCGATAGGAGAGAGAGCCGCAGAACATTGTTCCTCTAACAGATGGCACCCCAGGTGGCAGAGGTCTCATTAGAGGAGAGTGCAGTGAAGACATGGACCAGCTTCCCTATCTCCCAAGCTCTGGGACTGCTAAGATCAGGCAGCATTGGGTTATCCAAGCCCAGAAACTGTGTGCAGACAGAACCGAGATCAATGCATGGAAATAAGCAAGAGCAGTGTCAGTTCAACCTTACAAGAGACACTTTGACTACGAAAGCTGCCCAACAAAGGACCCAGAGGTAACAAGCACCCTGTCATGAGGTTTGTTCAAACAAAGCCAGGTAATCCTGGTCAGAGATCTCGTGGAGAGAAATTCTTTGATGCCGTAGAAGGTCTGACTATATCAAAATCAAAATTGAATGCTCTCCTAATGCAAAGAGTCTTTGTTTCTGTCAAAGAGAAAGAGAGTATTGCTACTCCTATTTTCCCTTGAAACCTAACACTCTGGAAGTCCTTGGTCCCTGCTGGAGGCAAAGACATAATAGGAAACCTCCAGAGTTTCAGAGCCTTGCACTGGGACCATTAAGCAATCCCTTTAGAGCAAGAGGGAGAGTGAGTCTGAGAGGTAAGTTTAAAATGATAATTAGCTTTGTGATGGTCTTAATTGAAACTGGTTTGTCCAAAAAGAGGATCTCTTGGGTCAATCCTGCCCATTCCATTCGCCAGCAATATTAGGATAATGCCCTCGTGTGACAAAATTGGAGCGGCCAGGAGCCCCTGCCTTGGGCAGAGGAGTGATCTGCCTCTTTCTCTCTTAATGGATCTTGTTATCATTGATTTATTTTGTCTTTAGTTGGATTGCTTTTCTCCCTCTCTCCATTTCTTCTATAACTGCTTACACTTCAAGAAGGACACATAACATTCTAAACTATACAGTGCTTCCATTTCTCCATCAGCGATTGACTGATCTGACTCCCTAATTGCCATCTCTCTTCCTTCCCACCTTTCTCTCTTCTCTGAATCTCCAGGCTGGGTACAACATCAATCACATATTGAGACACCATATACAATTCATTCTTGATTTTGCCAGCCTTATTCTTACAAGGACCCCGAATTCATCAGGTTCATTTTCAGGGCCTACACTTGTTTCTCTGAAATTTGATTGTGTTCATTCATATTGGTATAACTAGCTCTGCATTCTAAATAATTATGTTATCAAAACGCTTTCGAAATTCCGCCAGTCCCACAAGCTCTCATCATTCCCCCAATCTCAAACCCATCTCCACCCCTGCCCCTATGCCACATGACAGCCTGAGCTCCTGGTCTTCACGGACAATAGGAAATCCTGAGCTCTTGGAGGGCTTTTAGGGACAGAAGGCAGACAGGAAGAAGGGGACAGGAGGCTGCAGAAACTGAGCCTGTACTCATTTTGCCTGGTTTCGTGGAGGTCGGATAGGAAGGCTCTGTGCCTTCAGAGTATGGAGGCTGAGCAGAGAAGGAAGGGAAAGGAAAACCCCTTCCTCATGCCATCATCACGGTCTGGTCCTTGGTTTTCACACTAGTTTCTACTTCTACTGTTCTTAGGTTGGATTGCTGAGTCAGTGATGCTAATGAGTGACTGAGGATTTCAATCACCACTTCCTGGATCCGAGACTCATTGCTTCTTGGGGACACTCTGAATAGGCTCAGCTTGATGCACAGTGGAGTCAACAGGACTCCAAGAGCATCTAATGAATGCTCGATTTGAGATAAAGGACAAAAACATCCAGGCACCAGGAAATGAAAATGGAGGCATTGGGAGCATGTGAATGAAGTCCGAGGCAGGCTTTGAGGAGCCCGCACGCAGCCTGGGGATCACCGCCCGGGCTTCCGAACACCACCCCTGCCTGGCCACACGTGCCTTCTCTCGCTGCCCGGCCGGCTGCCCTCAGCACACTTCCTGATGCCCGCTGTCTTCCAGAACAGCATTGAAATGAGAAACACCAAGTCACACATGGAGGAAGCCAGTGTGACAGACAAAGAACACTGCTTTCGAGTCCAGGGACCCTGGGTGACGTGTGGCTTCTTTTGTACTAACTCCTTGAGAAAAGCCGCCTCCATTTTCTCATTGTAAAAGTAAAAAAATCCTATGAGATGACTTCAGTGTGCCTTCAAGTTCTGAAATTCTAAAACCCCATATGGGTATCTGGAAGACATAAAAGATGAGCATCACAGATTTCCCTCCTCCCTGAAAGGCTTGAGAGATTGTCTCTATATATTTTTGTTAAATTCAGCTAGGTTTATGCTTAAACCATAAGACAGCCATCCAATAATTCATATTGTGAGAACTGGAGCCATTTTGCCCTAAAATAGAAAGCCAGTTTGCAGTCTCACGCAAGCAAACTAGTCACAGCTTGGCTGTCTGGAGGACACGAAAGTTCTCCGAAATGCCAACTGAGCAAAAACCTGAATGTCAGGACAGGGTTTGAAACTAGACACTTAGATATGGAAAGTTCTTTAAAAACAATTTACCCTCCTATAAGCCCTCAATACCTAATAAGGTGACTGCGTACCTCAGAATGTGGGCTCGTATCCATTCCTGATGTTGGTTCTGTCTGTGACACATCAATAAATGTAGTGAATGAACAAGTCACTGAATGAATAAGTGAGCTCTCTACCTGCAACATAAACCCCCTGGATTGCTGCAGGACTGCTCTGCTCCTGAAAAACCCCTCAGGGACAAGGAAGTTAGTTACTATCTTGTCTAGTGGCATTTTTTGTTAAGCATGGAAGAAGTTCAGTTAAAAACTACTTCTGTAAGTCAGACCAAAATCTGATTCTGTGTCCCCTGTCCCCTTGGCCCCAGTGAAGCCAGAAATGCATGTCCCTCCACCTTGTGAGAATCTGAGAATCCCTGGATCGACTGCTAGCCAGCTTTGCAGCATGCATGCCCCACCCCCAGTGGTCCTACAAGAGTTACCCTCAGTGCCATGTTGTACGTAGGTTGGTTCCCTATGTACAGTCCTCAATGTGCAGGCCAGGAGCCTGCATGAAGAGCACCCCGTGGGGAGAAAGGTGAGCTAAATGCCTCACCTGGGATTTAAGAATGGGCTCAAGATACACAGGGGGTGACACTGCAGAGCGTTTGAGAAGTGTGCGCACCCCCTAACGTGGGTTGGGGATGGCACTATGTAGCCTTGGCTTCTCTCCAGCCGCTCCCTGTGGCCGTGGTCTGTGCCAGGCCAGCAACTCTGCAAGCAGCTGCATGGCCGATACCACCTTTCTTTTTCCCTCCCCACATTCTAAGACATATTCATTAGTGAAATATCAGAAACCTCAAGGGCAGCATGTGCTTCTAATTCATTTTCCAATTGTATAATGAGCCAGGAGTAAAATTTTTAGGGTGAATTTAATTGACCTTTACGGCAACATCAGGCAGATTGGCTTAAATGCTATTAAAGCAAAATGTAACCCGGTGAGACTTTCTGGAAGGTTATCGGGAAACCTATCAAGTTGTTTTTTTCTTAATTTTCATCAAGAAGGGAAAAAATAGATAGAGGACATAGGAGGATGAACAGACAGAAAGACAGAAGGGAGGAGCCTTAAAGCGAAAGCGAGATGGGGAGAGGGAAGTGAGGGGGAAATGAAATGCCAGGAACCAGAGAGGGCGGCCGGCCGCCCATGGCCCTTACTGCCACGGCAGACTCTTCGGAAATGTGCAATTAAGCTACAGGTCACATTGCTCTGAAGTCTTTCCAAAACTTGGGGCCCAGACAGTGCAGTCCAGTCTTGGTTACTATTTTGGTGTTGCTGCTTAGACCATCTCTAGCACTGCACAAAAGAGTTCGCATGGAAGAGAAGGCGATGTCTTCTTTTGGTGGCTGACAGGGGTCTTCCTTCTGACTCCATTGTCCCCTTTACCAAAAGACATACCCAGTAACAAGCTACCCATGGGGGAGCCAGAAAGCCAGGCTTAGGGCTGAGGCAGTCCTTGGGTACTAAGAGCATAAAAGAGCAGAGAGTGCATCGGCAGGGACAAAAGTCCACGGCAAATTGGGCTTAACTCTAGGTAGTGTCAACTCAAAGGGAGCCAGCCAATGAATCAGGCCCGGAGACGGTCGTCAGGAGCTCGATCGCCTTATTTACCACAGGGCATCATCGTGGCCTCTGGCACCCAGGCCTTTCTCACACATGCAAAGACACTAAGATATGGGGTGAGGGCTCGATGTTCATGAAGGGTGTGAAAATCAGAAAACGAATGTAGCCACATCAACATATCTTCCTGGGGAGAGCAGGTAAGAATGCAGGAGGTGGGCAAAGCAGACAACCTGAACCTGGGATGCAGGCCTCATGGGCAACTGGACAGCGTGAGGGAGAAAAGCTGAGGCTGAGCCAAAAGACAAGGAAGGCACAGCCTCCCAGGAGTTCCTTCTGGAAACCAAGATGAATTACATAGACCCCAGGGCTCTTAATTAACTTCCCACCCTATATAGAACTGGCTCAGAACTCACGCAGGGCTGAGTCAACAAGTGGAACACAGAGCTGTTAGCTAGGAAAGAGAATGGTCCTGCGTGCAGGCAGGAGCGAACACAGCAGGCCTGAGGCTGCCGTCTTCAGAAAGGCCAGCCTGCAAGTTTGGCCCTTGGCGAGGGTTTGGGAACTTGGAATTTGAGAAGGTCTCTGTTGCTCTCTGACCGGTAAGGCTGCTTTCTTGGGGTAGACTGTTTCTGCAGACAATATGATTTATTTTGGACACCTGCTTTTCTCTGGGAGTACATGCTTAGGGAGAGGGTACCTACATGACCAGCCTCCAGTTAGAACCATGGACACCGAGTCTCTTGTGGGCTTTCTTGGGCAGAGATGTCACACACATGTTGAGGGGGAAGTGTGAGCTCTGTGTGACCCCTCATGGAGGGAGAGAGCACAGGATTCGTCCTGACTCCACTGGTCCCTGTCCCTTGTGATTCAGTTGTGCATCCTCACTGCACCTGTGCAATCTTCCTTATCAGTACAATTATATGCTATGTTCTATGAGTCTTCCAAGAGAACCACTGCACAGGAAGTGATCTAGGGGTCCCCTGACATGTCCCCCTCTCAGTAGGAACTCTCCAGCTGGTTCTTGCCCTACCTTCAATCCTGAATCTCACAGCTGCTTCCAAGATTTCTTTTTGACATTGATGGAGGCTGTAGATATGAGCTGTGGCCCGATATAGATACATAACCCCTAGCAGTGACTAATAGGCTGTGTAGTTACTCACATGTAAGGAATATGTGCTTTTCTCTTGCTCAGGATCCTACAGACAAAGGGGAAGTGGGGAAGGAGAGAGAAAGGAGGGGGGAAATGGCCTTACTAATGAGAACACTCTTTAATAGTGTCAGAAAGAGAGAATAAAGAGGAAGTGGGGGGGGCTCCTAAAATGGAAATGCACAATGTCTCAGTCTAGCTTTACTATCATGATCAACAACTTTGTCCTCTTCAGTACTGTTAGTTGTGCACTTACAGTGCACCAGGCATTTGCAAAGTTCTTTATATGCATGGATTTCAGTTAAAATTCACAATGGGATACACTATGTAATGGGTAATATTACTATCACTAGTTTTTAGATGTTGAAATTGGGACAGAGAGTTTAAATAATGTGCCCAAGTTATAGACCTGATGAGTGATAGAAGCGAGATCCCATCAGGTGTGCTCTTCAGGAAAACAAGGTGAGTTACAAACATAGTGACACTCTCTCACTCATTATTGTTAGACTTGTGAAGTACGGTTGAAGAAGGGAAAAGATAAAATAGAACATGACCCCTGCGATAAATTTTTGAAAGGGAAAGAAGCAATTTCACCCCTTAGTATCCTTTAATGAACCTGAATTCCTATGGCACATGTGAGGAAAGCTATACAAGATACCAAGGATGTTGTCTACTAACTCCCAATTTTCAGCCCTTGATACAATTTTAAAGCAATAAGAGCTTTCTTGAACCTTAATTTTTACATATTTTATTTTACTGGTCAGGAATATAGATTTCTGGGGCACTTTCAAAGATAACATAAAATATTTACTAAATTGTAAACTCCATTAACACATCTTTATACCTAGCAATAGGCAGGCACCTAACATGACTTTCAGATCAATAGGTGTATGAATGAACCACGGATGGATCGGCGGATGGATGGATGGATGGACACTAGATGAATGGATAGATGAACAGATGGATGGATAGATGGGTGAATGATGGATAGATGGATAGATAGGTGAATGGATGGTGGATGTATGTATTGATGGATGATGTATTGATGGATAGATGGTTGGGTGGCTGGATAGAGGGACGGATTATTAGATGAAGGGATGAATGCATGCATGGATGAATTAGTAGATAAATGCATGGATGGTTGGATGCTAAAGGTGGAAATAGACTTTCAGGAATTGAAATACTTTTCTAGGAGTGAAAGTATGGCAAGCTCCTGCAAGGATAAAGTTGTGATCTCTATGTTCCTCTATTCCTGGGCTAAAAATTAATAAGATTAGAGGAATGAAGCTACTTCTTACTGCCTCATCCCCTTTTGCACATGAAAGCGGAGCTGGAGAGGCAGAGGGCAGAAGAATGACGTTGTCTGCATTCTTGCCACTGTCACCTGACTGGGGATTTGCAAGGAAGAACAAAGCCCCACAGACTGTCCCCTATTCTTTCACCCTCTCAGCCATGTTTCATAAAGGGGGATTCAGGCACGTGGGTTCCCAGATGCTAGGGGTCGACTTCCTACAGAGCCTGCTTAGCAAATGCAGTGAGCCAAGACTCAGGTTAGGAGAGAACAAAGCACCTGCCTCTGCTCTTACCTGCCTTGCAGGACTCTCCTCACTTAACCTGGTCTCGTATTTTCATACGCATGGAGCCCACCAGAGCGCAGGGGCCTCCTCAGTCCCATGAACTATAACAATGTATGCTTTTGTCGATTTATTCAACAAATCCTGGGCTCCGTACATAGGCTAGGTGCTTTTGTAGGTAATAGAGAGATGTACAACGATGACCCAAACAGGGTTCCTACCTGCCTGTAATTTAATGGGGGAAATCCATAGAGAATTCAATCTTCTCATCCTGGAGGGTCCTTAAAAACCTCAGCATAGTTACTGGTAGATGCATGGCCAAGGAATGAAAAATTGTACCAGAGAGAAAAAAGGGTGTGTGGACAGGTGGGGGTTAACATTCCAAGCAAAGGCAATCGCAGGTACAAAAATCACAAAACAATTTCTGTAGGCCAGAATCTCTAAGGGCTCAAAATGGCAAGACATAGGCTGGGAACGAAGGTGAGGGGTGGGGAGTGGGGAAGACACAGAGTGGAGAGAGATAAAGATGAAACGTTGTCAGGAACCAGACAATGAAGGGCCTTTTCTGCTACATGGAGGAGTTGGGGCTCTTCCCTGCAGATGATAACTTGATCAGATTTCTATTTTAAAAAGGTCATCTAGTAGGAGGGTGGAGAAGAGTGGGAGGAGGGTGAGAGCCAGGAAATGAGGAGACTGGATAGGAGACAATAACATGGGCTAGACAAGAGGGAACAGGCCGGGATCAAGGCTCTAACAATGGAAATGGAAAAGACGTACACATGTGAGTGTCATTCAGTGAGGGCAGACAGGAGGCACTCCGACTGGCTTTCCAATTTCCCCTGCCTGCTTGCCCTGTAGGAGTTATAAAGAACAGGACAAGGCACCTCGTCCACAGGAAAGGACAAACAAACACACAAAGACACCTAGCAGCAAAGAGTCACACATTTTCTCCGCCCAGTGAAGGTAGAGACTGTAAGTAGGTGGGAGAGGGGTTAGTAGAGACTGTAAGTAGGTGGGAGAGGGGACACGATTGCTTCCAGCTGCTCTCCTCACAGGAGGCTGACTGCGGTGCTGGAACTCTGGGCGGGATTGAGCAGGGCCAATGGAGGGGGGGGTGGCCCAGGATCCAGGGAGAACAGATGTGGCGGGAGGCACATTCTAGTTAGGGAAAAAAATAACTTAGCAGAAGATGGAGAGATGGGGATGATGGAAGACAAAGATGGACAAATACAGGGTGAAATAACTTAAATGACAAGTTAGAGTCTGAACTTTCTTACCTGGGCCAGTGTTTCCCTAAGTCTGTTGTGTGGAAGGCGTAGGTCCCAGGAGATGTTTATAACCACTTGTAAAATCAGAGGCTTGTGGTTAAATGAAGTTTGGAAAATGATGGATCAAACTGAGTTAAACAGGTCCCATTACTAATTGGCTTCGTATACTTTAATGTTATGTACAGAGAAGAAGAAAGAGGATCAAAGTCTACAGAGAAATAAAAGGAAAAAAACCCCACAGGATTGAAAATTCATTTCTCTGTTCTAGCCCCAGCTTTATGATTGTTTAGGTGTGTGACCCTTAGGAAGACTCTAAAAATCTGGGCTTTCCCACACTCATCTGTAAAATGGGCTATTGGACTAGGTGAATGGTTTAACATTTGGAGTTTATTCTGGCATACTAGAGCCTCTGAAGATGGCCATGCCTATCCTATTTTCAATGTTCCAAATATACATCTATATATACATATATATATGATTTAATTGCCCTTTCTGTGTGTGTGTATGTGTAATATATATATATGATTATTATATATATATAAGATTTATATATATTATTATATATATATTATAATATATATTATTATATATATATATATATATATATATATATATATAATCTACAAAGGGCAGTTAAACCTAAATAAAATCTGTCTTGTATTTTTGACTGGAATCATATAAACTCAGCATGGCAATACTGGATGGCTTCTACATTAGATCATAAGGTTGGGAGCAAAAAGAATTTGTTTTTGTTCATCATTTAATTTTGGCATCTATTATAGCACTGGGGACACAACAACTTAATAAAGATTTGTTCAGTTTACAAATGAATGCTGATTAGTCACTTTGAATGGCAAATATACATCTATACACATATATATGTGTATTATATTTTTGTTAAAGAAGAAAACGAGCTATTGCTAAATATAAATTTACAGAGACATTCTTACAAATAATGTCATGGGGATTTTTAAAAATGTGTATTATGTGTTGGAAAAATTGGAGACTGTTGGTATAATCTCTAGAGTTCCCTTAACTATAAAATTATGTGGTTCACAATTTTTGAGGAAACAAATCATTGTATTTGATATTTTGAGGAACAATGCTCCACTCTCAGAGATGGAGAGTGTGAAGTAGAAGTGGAATATGAAGAAAGTCAGCATTGCAGCATGCTAAGGAGCAAAGGTATGATGAGGAAACTAAGACCACAGACACTGGACCCTTATTTTATCCACCAATGCAAGCACCCGTTCACCAAACACAGTGCTGCTCTCTAAAGGGGTGCAGCAGATAGACATTGACTATCTTATCAGTCCGACAATTCCTTCTGTCATTCATTCAAATATTTATTGGGCAGTCATCATCTGTCAGGAATGGGGATCTGGCAGTCACTACCACAGGCATTTTATATATGATTCACTTAAACACTATTTCCTAAGCACCTATTATGTGCCAGGCACTAAGCCAGCTGCTTAGGATGCAAGAATAAGTTACAGTCTCCCATCCCCAAGGAGGTCAAAATTCACTGAGGGAGGTGATGGTTTCAGGTCTGCAAGGACCACAGAGATCTCCTGGTGCTGCAAACCAGAAAGAAAGAATCAGAAACCCCATTGCATTTAGTATTAGGGAAATGTGACCATCCTTGAGAAAAACATTTAAATAGAATTGTTATTGATTTAAGGAGTAAAGAAAGGCAAGAAAATGAAGACCAGCTACTTAAAGAGATTAGTGACAGGAAAAAGAAAAATATTTGGTAGTTTGAGGAATGGCAGAGTCAAATGGAAGTTTTTGTTTTGTTTTATTTTATTATTGTTAGGAGGAGGAGAATCTGAGCTTGTTGATAGAGAGGGGGGGATTTAAAATGTGAAAATTGCCAACCAGAGTTACATACAAAGATGTTCAGCCCTCTATTGCTTCTGAGTTAGTACGGAGAGGCTCCAGTTCCTTTCCTTCAAATTAATATCTCAACATTATGGATGTATCCAAAGTAACCTAGTTTCCCTTAGCAACTCATTCCATTCACTTCCTTTTAGCCTCTTTAGATTGTCAGCCTGTACCATGTCTCAGAGTAACAAGTTTCATGTACTCTCTGCCTGCTGGGTAAAGAAGTACTTCATTTTAATTGCTCTAAATTTACCATTTCTAAATGACACATGATGCCTTCTCATTGGGATGGTGCACCGTTCTCAGCTCATTCGTGTTCCCCACCCAGCACTGTGACTGGCTGAGTCTCAGTCCCATTTCTGGGCATCCCTCCCTGACCCCAGGCATCACACTGGTTTCCACTGCTCGCATTTCCACTCTCCGTCTCCTTCTCCTTCCGTGTGTGTGTGCTTTACCCAGCAGCTGCAACTATCTTTTACAAACAGAAATTAAGTCACCGTGCTGCTCAAAACTAAGGAAAATCTAAACCCCAAGTTACCTATGGCACCCACTGTCCAGGTGTAGTTATTTAAGAATGCCCCTTTCACTTTCAAAGCAATACCGTTTGAACAATGAATTAAATGTTCCCTCCATGTAAAAACCTCCAGTGTCTTCCTCTTGCTGTTAAAGTAAAATCTAGTAGTAGGCTGGCTCTTTCCTCTCTCTCCCCGTGAGCTCATCTCTCCCCCTCCCCCACTCTCTGTGCTCCAGTCACCCTGGCCTCTCTGTTTGCCCCAATGCACTGGGCCCACACTTGAGTGCCTGATGTTTTCTCTTCATAAAATACAATTCCTTCCAATTTTTGCAGCACTGGCTCCCTCGCTTCCTTCAGATCTCAATTCCAACGCCACATCCTCAGAAAGGCCTTCCCTGACCACACTTTCCACAGGTAACAGTCCCTTCCCTCTCTCCAGTGCCTTTACAGTGCTCATGAGTCACAGGCATGATATTTTCTCTGGATGTATTATTTACTGTTGTATCTTTTCACTCAAATTGAAGTCCCCTAAGGGAAGGGTCTAATGTGTATTGTTTCTCGGTGTGTGCTGGGCACCTCTCACACCTGATGTCAGAGACCCTCTGTATAACTATGGTTAGAAACTGCCAGTGTTTACACGTGGGAACACTCTAGAAAATACATATCTTACTCTGAGAAGACTTTAGTAGTGAGACTCCTATTATTATCAACGCTTCCTTCATGAGCCTAAGAAATAGAGGTATCGCGGTGTGCTACCATGTGTCATAATATGTCTGGTGGCTTTCTGAACTTATTGCATGCACCTGATCCAGACTCTTCCATTGTATAAATTCTATTACTAGCATTACTACAGAGTTCCAGAAAAACCAACCATATCATTTATTCAATATGGGGTTGTATACAGCATTCGCATGTGTGTTATTATACACAATATGTGTGTATACAACAATCACCATAGAGACAGTAGTTTATGATGACAGATTTCAAAAGAACTTGCTTCATAATATCTTCAAAAAGGGGGCAGGATTATTACATCTACTAATGGATGAAAGAAGTCAAGTTCAGAAAGGCTAAACTACTTATTCAAGATCACTCAGTGCCCACATTGAGATGACAGGCCAGATTCTCGACTCCTAGCCTGGCTCTTGAAACAGGCTTTATGTACAGGCAGTTCTCCAAATATTTGCTCCAACTACAAAAGGGCAAATACTAAAGAGATTTTACACAAAATCATTATAGAATTTGTAAAAATATGATGTAGAAGAAGGAACAATTTTCTTGACAGTCCACACAAGGCTTGGCCCCACCTTGGTGTCTCATGTGCTTTGCCTTTCCAAACCACATCCCTTGGCTACCAGATGGTCTCCTAGCTTTCTGCTGTTGCCTTAAGTGCATGTCAACCACCATATCTAGTTTATTTCCTTCCTTGCTTATATGTTTCTGTAGTAATTATTATTGGTTCACAAAATACATTATTGGCATTGGCACCTGGCTCTAGTTAGCTCATCAAATCAGTTAGTTAACTACATGATTCTGAGAACCTATTAAGAAAGAAAAATACTAATGGGTCAGAAATCAGAAGCAACTAGAACAGTGGTTCTCAAACTTTAGTATACACCAGAACCACCTGGAGGGTTGGCTAAAATGAGGACTGCTGTGGCACCCCAAGTTCCTGATTCAGTGGGTCATGGGCAGAGGCCCTGAATTTGCATTTCTGACAAGTTCCCAGGTGATGCTGAGGCCTCCTGGGTTCATGGGTGTGGGGGAGTGAGTGGGGAGATGCTAGTACATTTTGAGAATCACTGGTTGAGAATCTGAGGTGGTAGAAGTAAGGTGACCATCCACCCTGGTTTGCCTGAGACTGAGGAATTTCCTCAGAAGTGAGATTTTTCAGTGCTAAAACTGGGGAAGTCCTGGGCAGTGCTGGACAAACCTTAACTAGTTGGTTACCCTAAGTGGTAGCAAAAACAGTACACTATGGATGGGCCATTAAGGGGGAAGCTGAGGGACAGGCTAGCCAGTGCATATCAAAGGCAAGAGGGTAGCATAAAGGAATAGTCTGCTTATGGTTCTTTCCTGGTGTAGAATACATGCTCCTTAAGAACAGGTCTGTGCATTATTCTTCTCTTATCACCAGCATCTATCACAGCATTGGGCATATAGTAGGAGGTCTAAAAATCTTTGTAGAGAATCTATCCAAATGTTCAAATGAATGAATGAGGGAATGGATGATTGGATGGGTGGGTAGATGTATAAATGGGTGGTGAGATGGATAGATGATGGATAAATAGGTGGGTAGATAGGTGAATGTGTAGTGAGATAGATAGATGGATGGATAGATGGGTGGATGGATGGAGGCAAGCCATGTTTCTTTCCCAAGTATATTACAACGTAAACTTGTCTACTCCAGTGATCAATTAAAGATCCTAGGGTGCATGGGTTTACATTCAGGTAGGCAGAGAAGAACTGGCTCTGACCTGGTGGTCTCTGTCTTTAAACCTGGTTTCATGAGCATCTTCAGGGCAGGGCAGGGCATTCCATGTCCCAGTTTAACTCTTTCCTCAAAACTCGTTCACTCCTCTGCTCCCTAGGGAACCTTTAAAAATCTAGAGAAAGGAGTAGTTCTAAGTGAAGTGGGGGAAAAAAAGGAAATAGTTAAAATAGATTTTATTGAAACATAAGGTTTTCTGTTTTAGAAAAATTAAGGGTGTGGGAGCCTCTTTTGTATTAAATGTTTGGTATGTTCAGAAAGTAAATACTGTCAGTGAGCAGGTGGGATATTAAGGGGACAGGGAGGCAGTTTTGAGTCCTGTTAGATATTAATTTCCCATAGATCATCTGTCTGTTCTCTCCTTGTTTGAAGTTCCCAAGGCTGGAAGCTTCAAAGCACACATCGACTGCCATTTGCACACAGCTCATGGCTCCATGGGGAGCCGCCTCAGCAGGTTACAACACTCGGTCCCTGCAGGAGCCCTCCGCACACTCCCTCTCTGTCAGCCACGGCCTTTCCCTCCATTGCAGAACATCAAGGACAATTCTATCAGCAAGCCCAGCAGCGGGTAATGAAGCCAGCTCATCGCCAACGTGGTGAGCCTCCCAGGCCCTGGTTCCAGACAGGCAAATTGATTTAGGAGACGAAATGAAGTGACCTGAACCCTTCCTCCGAATTCTCACCCAAATGAGATCTTTCTTCTCCCTTTTGCTTCTTCCTCATTCTTCTCTGTCCCTCTTTACCTTTTCCCCTTTTATTTTCCCAGAGTTCTGAGTAATGTGTGGGTCATTCTTATACCCATCATTTGAGAAAGTTATTTTTTATTATTAATTTATGGCTGTTTCATGTTGGGTGGGGGTGGATGCTTTCTGTCCCAAGCAGATCATTGCCCGCAAGGACAAGAATAACAGTATGTCCTAAATGGTGCTCTACTGGAGACCTGTGTAAGGAAATGTGGCACGGGAGAGGGGTGCCAAACCCTGCTGCAAGGCACAAGGGGAAGTTTCACAGAGTGGAAAGGCTTTTCATGACCTCACCTCCACCAGGCACCACACACACAGCTTGTGTTCTTCCCAGAGCACGAAAAGTTACAGCCCAGCTTGAATGTGAAAGGAGGTTTTAACTCAGCACAGGAGTTTAGAGAGACCAGCAAGCCTGGAGATAATCATGGGGAAAATCCAGCTCTCTTCTGAATTTGGAAATGCTATTTTTTAGATTTGCTAAAGGATAATAACTACATTGTGTGGAAATATTAGCTCCAAAATATAAATACTAAACTAACATTTTTCGTTAGACAGAGGACTGATTTGTGAACAGGGCATCATTGAAGCACTTAAGAGTTCCAGCTTTATGTCTGTGACATGCTGGACGGCATATTCTCCAAGCCTCTTCGTTGTCCAGAATGACAGATCTATGATTCTAAGTACTCGATTGCTGTATGGAACCAAAGATATCAAATATTGGTTGGGACCTTTGTTATCCTTCTTGCTTTCATTTAATACTCTATTTAGATTTATTTGATATCAATAATTATATACAACTTTAACTCAAAATACTCTCCTTTAGACTTGGCAAAGCAACCAACTAACAAGAGTAAAATTTGGTCTGTTTGGCTTAATGCAAGTAACAACTCAGCTTAGATGTGGCCACTCGGAGGGTACATGCTCACCCACTAAGAGTATCAAGAGAGTGTCATACAAATGACAGTCTGCAAAGATGGGGGGGGACAAAGCAAGAGGTCAGAGAAGCTATATCCATACACACAACTCTGCTCAGTAGATATTTTATCTATTGAAACGAGTCTGAGAAATAACCTGCTGCCTATTCTTCCAATCTAGCAATTCTATGGGTCAGTGCCCTCCCCTCAGCCCATACCTGAATTCAAGATAGTGCAGTTTGTTTATAGTAATTTCCTGCCAGGTCATTTATTGACTAAACAACCCCAGCCAAATCTGATGGCACAGTCTCACCCGCTGACCTCTGTCTGAACATTGATTGTCGCTGCTCACCTCATTAGACCATTCTCCTCAGCAGCCACAGCCTACCCAAAGGAATTTCAGCTAATCCTTTTTGTTTGTTTGTTTGTTTGTCTCTTGGTTTTCTTTAAGTGAATTGAGAGCAATGACCTTATGCTTGGAAGGATGAGCCAAACAAACTTCCATGTCAAGGAACAGAAACCAGCTCTGGCCAACCACCCCTCCTACTCTCATCTGCCTTGTAGAAATGCATTCTCTGCAGGATCAAGGAGAAAAGGGCAACTTGCTAGCATATAGCTAGACTTGCCAAACTCAGAGCCAAATGAAGTGGAAGAGGCAGGGAAATAATACTAGTTTTATTTTTTCTTGCACTCACAATGGGTGAATGCCCTATTACCAGCTGCTAGGATGCAGACCTAATCCAATGAATGGACTAAGTGAATATTCATTGTCTAGTATAAATTGTGCAGCAACCCTTCACTTCAAACAGCTTAATTACTAACTCAAATACCCTAAGCTGCAACTGTGAATGTGAACGTGCATTTTTCCTGTCAATAGAATGATTTCAAGTGTTTGCATTTTCACAAATATTAGCAGGCCATTAAAGCTAATCCTGGACATTAGCTTACTGTTAATGGTCATTGTAACCACCACTTAGCATCCCAAGTGCAGACCGCATGCTTCCAGATCTTAGCTGGCATCCAAAGATGAGTTTTAGCCACTCTGTAATTGCTTCTGAAATTCTATGCAACATTTTTTTTGTCAGTGGGGATTTTTCACAGAAGGGTCATGGTCCTCAAAGGAGCCAAAAAATATTTGACTCAAAACATAGTAGAACAAATGCTCTAAATTACAATATTCCCTGGGAAGAGGTTCTATGTCTCATATGATCATTGTTAGAAAGAATTATTATACACCTATTTTATAGATGAGAAAACTTAAATTTTCTAAAAAGCAAAACAGCTTGTATAAGATAAGTCTATTTGGAAAGTAATTATTCATGGCATCCTTTCCTGGAAACATTGTGAATTAATATAATAAGCTAATGACTCAAATAACATCCTTTAATTTATAAAAAAAAAAAAATAAGGCAAAACAGCAGTGGAACTTCACAATGCCTTGTAATGTAATTAGAATCACACTCAAAGGAGAAGATTTAGGATTTAGTTCTGCCTCTGATAGTTCCTAGAAGTGTGATTTGATGCCAATCTAATACCAGAGTTGGGATGAAAACCAAGGGCAATGTCAGATACAAAAGCTCTTCATAAAATGTAAAGACTACCTAAATGTTAGGTACTAACAGAATTTTGAAAATGAGCACACATATTAATTTTATCAGAGGTCAGAGGGAAGTGGATCTCTTCGAGAAGCATCCAAAGGGACATTGATATAAAGTATGAATGGTTCATGGGATGCAGGCATACTCAGTAATAAGATCCATCATGACCTTCCCCACAGCCTCGCAGGCAGCTAAAGGCTCCATTATGATTCATTTTATCCCATCATCAGGACAGCAACTTTCATACAGATAAAAATGGTTGCAAATGGCCACCATTTGATCTTATTAGAGGAGAAAAGGGATCAACTCTTCAATAAAAATAATCAAGAAAACTTTAACTTGAGAGTTATGACTACTTGGAGGGTTCCTTGCTTTTATCTACAATTATTAAATTATTTGTTCAGATAAAATCCAAGGAGAAAGATAAAGGTTAAGTCTTCATGCAGGAAAGTGAATTTGAGAGAGATTAAGAAAAATATATATATTCAGGATATCTTGTATTTTCATACCAACTTTGTATCTAAACTTGGGAACCCCCAAGCAAAATTTCATTCAATGGCATGTCTATATGATACTCAGAAGACTGTTACAAAATGAGAAAATAAGGAATAGAGAGAATAAGCGCTTCATTCATTTATTATTTTACTACTAATAATGGGCATTTCTTATGTTGTAACCAGCCCCCAAGGTGGTCCCAAAGGCCCTCTTCTTCTTTCTCAGTATTTGTGTCCGTAGGTAAATTGCTTACCTCTCAGAGTGAGCTAGACCTAGTGACTTGCTTCTGATAGAGACGAGAGAAAAAGTGTCAGGATGCCATCACCTTCTAGCATTTGGTTCTAAAGCACCATAACTTACCTCTTGCACACATTCTCTCTCTTGCCCTCTTGGTTGCTCCCTTGGATGAAGACAGCTGCCATGTTGGGAGCTGCCATATGGAGAGGTCCAGGTGGCAAGAATTGTGTGCAGCCTCTTGCCAGAGCCCAGGAGGGACGGAATCCTGCCAACAACCATGTTAGCAAGCTCGAAAATAGATCCACCCCCAGAAGAGAGTTAAGATGACTATAGGACTAGCAGGCACCTTGATCTCAGACTGACGATAGATCCAAAGCCGTAGGACCCAGCTACGCGGGGCCAGACGCCTGACCCAGAGCAACTGTAGGGAAATAAATGTCTATTGTTTTAAGCCGCTATGTTTTTGAGTCATTTGCTGTGCAACAATAGGTATCTAATTCACCATGTACCAGGCACTACACGGAGTGCTCAATAAAGTTGTGAAGGCTCATAAAATTCTTAATGGTTTTTCTTAACTGATATTCTGTCCTCAAATTATGGTAAAACTTCTATAACACACAAATTTGCCAATACCCATTTTCTTGTTCAGAACCCACCCGGGCTGTCCATCATCCACAAAGTAACATCCAAACCCATGATAGTAGTACAAAACCTGCCATGCTTGACTCCTACCTCTATCCCACAGCAGTCTATAGTCACACTTTGTATACAAGTATAACAGTACTGGCCTGTGCTTCCATGTACATTTTTCCCCCTAAATCCATGCCTTTATTCTGTACCTTCTCTCCAGCTGTTTTTTTTTTCTCACTCCTCTATGACCTCTGTCTTATGTATCCATTAGGAGCCTGATAGGGCACTAGTTTCTCCAAGAAGTCTTCCCAGATCCTCACGGTTTGGGTTAAGTGGCAGTCCTCTTGGTGCCCATACAATCTTAGGCATATCAGTGTCGTTACATACATTACATTGACAGCAGCTATGTGCACCTGTGTCTTTCTCTGTGCTTCAACTCCGAGCTCCTTGAGAATGGTTCTATTTCTTGTCCATCATGTTTCTTTCTCATTTATCATAGTGCAGATGTGACAGGACATATCTGGGGTGAATAAATGAAGGGATGAATGGCACCTCCCTAAACACATTTAGAGTATATTACATACAATTCCAATCAAAGTCATCAAACTGACCCTAAATCTCATTGTGGGTAATGGTCAGATTGGGATTATCACCACAAAGTAAATAGAACAAACTGCAACATGTTTGACAACTAGGCAATTTACAGATGAGTTGGTTCATTCTCCCACCTGAAAAACTGTTTACACCACAGATTTTCTGTTTGGTCACGGAAGAACTGGGCAGTCAGAAATTCCTTCTCAAGCATTTCTATTCTATTAGTTTGCTGACTCGGGTGTGACAGGGACCCTCAGTCATTATATTTCTGCAGCTATCATACGGGAGAATTCTATGAATTGGAATCAACAATGACTCTGTTGGCTTCTTAGCTGATAGGTATTAACTGGTCCTGGAGCTACATCTAACATCCTGACTCATACAACAAGTAAGTAGTGTATATTTTATAGCTAGAAGCACCTAACAGATGAGCTCCATTCTACTTTTCTCAGTTTACAGAAATAACAGTTTAAGTATGTATGATAACCTCTCTATGGAAGCCAAGACAAGCAGGACATGGAGCTTGTTGTCATTAGGTAGAAGGCTATGGAGTACAGACAACAGAAAAATCCTTACCGAAAAGAAAAGAACAATAATGGTGAGAATAGGAAAACATCTCCTGTTGAGTGAAAAGGCAATGTAAATAGAAGGCATTGTTCAAAATAATTTCAAACATTTTCAGTTGGACTGAGATACAGTTACAGCAGAGGCCTGCACGCATTTATTGAGCTTGTGAAGGATAATATAGAGGGACGGGATGGAAGCACTGAGACTTCTTTATATGTATGCCTTTCACCATGTCATGGAACTTTAACATGACTCATCACCCCTAATTTTGGTTTTTGAGGTCAGGCATTTTTCTAGTGCCTGAAGCTCTAAGGCATGACAAGAGGATCCATTATTGAGCTAAGAAATGATTGGTCACTTCTGGACTGATGTATGTCTGACCTAATGTTACTACCACAGCAAGTGGGGAGAAAAGAAGAGAATGTTGATGGATTTCTAGTACCTGGAAAACAAAGATGATAATTCCACTTGTAAAGAGACTACATTATTTGTACACCCTGAGTTTGCCATAAAATTAACTATATGGTTCTGACTCCTCCTTGCAGGTTTACCTGTAGCCTAAGTTCTGAGAACGTGTCCCAATGCTTGCTCAGCAGAAATGTGAAGAGTGCTATTCTTGTATAATATCTTCTCTTGTCTTGTTTTACATTATTTCATTTATAATGACAGAGGATTGTATTATAAAATATAATTAAAATAAATTTAACATACAATAACAACTAATATTCAGAGTAATCACTAGATTTTTAGATAACAAAATAAAACACTTTATTATTTAATTTTCTCAATAACTCAAATGGTGAACATTATTATTATTATTATTCATATTATATAGAAAATAAAGCCAAGATTAGCACACTGCAATAAAATGCCTATGGTTCCTATAACCAAAAGAAAGATGAAGATTTGAAATTAAATCTATGATCCAGAACTAGGAACCTTAACCATCATGTTTTGATTAACTTCCTATTTTATTGTTTATGCCAGACTCTCAGTGCTGAGTTTCAAGCCCTTTCCCAGTACAAGTTTTGCTACTGTCTACTTCTTGGTTGTTTGCTTTACCCCATTTTCGTTTTTTTGTTTGTTTGTTTGTTTGTTTTTGTATGTGGGTAGCTCCCTGGCTGGGAATTGAACCCAGGCCGCAGCACTGACATGCCAGCACCGAAGCCTTAAGCCACTACACCACCAGGGAACTCCCCCCATTTTCTACCTTGCTATTATTTTCTTCCCCACTACATAACTAGGTTTTTGTCATTGTCCTAAATCGATGATTTAAGGCTATTCTCATATTTGAGAGCTACTGCTAATTCTTCTCTCTTAGCCCAGTCTCAGATCCTCACTTGTTCCCAGGCTCTCCAGAAGCCCTGCCTTGCCCAACTAGGTGCTTATAGAAACCTGCACCTATAAATTAGAAAGTCATTACATAATACAAATTTTTTTTCAAGGACACATGAAATATTTTCCACAGATCACTATTTCAGCTACAGAGCAAGTTAGAATTTTATAAATATAAATGTAAATGTAAACATAAACATAAATATAGGACATCTATTACACAAGGCCACTAGAAGACATGGCAGATCTACATAATACATAGAAACAAGCACAGGGAGGCAGTCAAAATGAAGAGGCAAAATGAAAAGACATGTCCCAATTGAAAAATAAGACAAAACTCCAGAAAAAGAACTAAATAAAATGGACACAAGCAATCTTCCAGGTGCAGAGTTCAGAGCACTAGTGTTAAGGATGATCTATGAACTTAGGGGAAGAATAGATGATCTCAGTGAAAACTTTAACTAAGTGAAAGCTAACATTAAAAAAGAGGTAGAAAACATAAAAAGAACCAGTCAGAAATGAAGAATACAATAACTGAAATAAAAAATACATTAGAGGGGATCAACAACAGATTAGATGAAGCAGAAAATCAACTCAATGATTTGAAAGATAAGGTAGTAGAAAACACCCAATTAAAATAGCAGGAATAAAATAATGTAAAAAAATGAAATTTTAAGAAACTCCTAGGACAGCATCAAGCAACAATATTTGCATCATAGGAGTACCAGAAGGAGAAGAGAGAAAGCAAGGACTGAAAACCTATTTTAAGAATAACAACTATAAACTTCCCTAACGTGGTGAAAGAAATAGACATACAAGTCCAAAAAATTCAGAGTTCCAAACAAAATAAAGCTTAAGAGGGCCACATTAAGACACATGGTAATTAAAATGCCAAGGTTAAAGACAAAGAGAGAATCTTAAAAGCAGCAAGAGAAAAGCAGTAGTTACTTTCAAGAGAGCTCCCATAAAACTGTCAGCTAATTTGTCAACTTTGCATTCCAGAAGGAATTAAAATGAAATATTTAGTGATGAAAAGCAAGGACCTACAATTAAGATTACTCTAACCAGCAAAGCTATCATTTAAAGTTGAAGGAGAGATATAGAGCTTTCCAGAAAAAAAAGAGATGAAGGAGTTCATCACCACCAAACCAATATTACAAGAAAAGTTAAAGAAGAAGAAGGAAAAAAGCAAAAACATAAAACTATTGCAAAGAAAAAATTTCTCACTGACAAAGGCAAACACATAATAAAAGCAGTGGATCAAGCAAAAGTGAAGTTATTGATAGTACAGAGGTTGAAAGGCAAAAGTAGGATCATGTATAATTACAACAGTAAATTAATGGATACACACAAACACAAAAGAAATAAAAATTAATGACAAAAATATAAATGTGGAGGAGATGAATACAAATAATGACTTTAGAATGTGCTCAAACTTCAGCGACCATTAACTTAAAATAGACTGTTATAAACATAGCTTGGTATATATGAAGTACATGTTAACCCCAACCCAAAACTACAGGAGACATACAAGAAATAAAGAGAAAGGAATCCAAACACAACATTACAAAAGTCATCAACAGACAAGGGAAGAGAACAAGAGAAGAAACAGTGAAGAACTACAAAAACAATCAGAAAACAATTAAATGGCAATAACTACATACCTATCAACAATTACTTTAAATATAAATGGATTAAATGCTTCAATCAAAAGATAAAGAATATTTGGTGCATATGTACAATGAAATACTACTTGGCCATATAAAAGAAGGAAATATTTCTATTTGCAACACCATGGATGTACCTAGAGGGTATAATGTTAAGTGAAATAAGAGTCAGACAGAGAAAGAAAACTACTACAAGTAAGCCCTGTACAACAGAGTTGTTAAGTTCCTGAAAATGGTGTTATGCGAACCTGCGTTATATGAAACAAAGAACTAGTATGAAAAAGGGAGTTAGGTTTCAAAAATTAAAAATACTATTATACTTTCATAATTAGGAGGAATATCTTTATGAAAGCAATATTCACCCAAAGTATAACATATTACTATGTATTAAATAGTGTTTTCTTCATCATCACCACTAAGCACCATTAACTGAGGATGTTTTCTTTTCAACAAGATATCGTCAACATCTGAATTTTCTTCAGCATAATCTTGGCTTCTATTCTGTATTTTTCTCAAAAAAATATGTTATTTTAGATTGCTTGCTTTTAGCTGGGAGATCTTTATAAATTTCATTATATGGTGCTAAGCACTTGTGAAGTTCTCTCTTAAGCTTTGTGCTTCTTTCAGAGGAAATGTCTTCATCTAGGAAATACAGCTCCAACTATTTGGCTAAGACCTTTCTTTATGCTTTTTAGAGTAAAGTGTTTAACTTCTTCATTTTCACCTGTGCTATTGTCCCCCGAATTATCTTGGCATATTCCAGATGTCATATACACCAAATCTGCTTCATCAGTTTCTTCTTCCACCAGTAATTCTTGGATATCTTCGACAGTCATACGTCAAAACCTTCCCTTCCTAGAGACTTAGCAAGTTCTACTATTGCATCCATTGTGTTTTCTGCTGGCTTGATTAGATTTTCGTTTTGAATTGAGTCTGGCCATATTTTTCCAACAAGCACATAATGTCATCAGTTTTATTTCTTCGATGGATATATTTATGAGATTAACACAGTCCAAAATCGTAAAATTCTGCTGTCAAACCTGATATGACATCCACACTTGAATGAAAAATTTCAAATGAAGTATCTTTTGCTCTTAAAAGCTTTAATTATGTTCTGTGTTATTTGGAGATTTCCCTAATTTCAAATGAGATATTTTTTGCTCTTACAGCTCTTATGATGCTCCATGTTGTTCGGGGACTTCTCTAATTCTCAAACTGTGTTAGAGTGAAAGTGTGTTCTAGGATACCGAGGGTTTCCCCCAATTCTTGAACCGTGTTGTAGAAGTGCCATGTTATACGAGGGTTACCTGTGTATGATTTCACTTACATGTGGAATCTAAAAAGCAATAAATGAACAAATAAAACAGAAACAAAGTTATAGATACAGAGAACAAAATGATGGTTCCTAGATGGGAGGAGAGTTTGGGGTTGGGTAAAAAAAGTGAAAGGATTAGGGAGTACAAATTGACAGTTACAAAACAGTAACAGGGATGTAAAATACAGCGTAGGAAATATAGTCAATAAAATTGTAGTAAATATAAATTGCACCACGTGGGCACAAGACTTACTGAGGGAATCACTTTGCAAGTTATATAAATATCTAACCACTATAATGAACACCCAAAACTAGTATAGTAATGTTGAATGTTAACTGTAATTAAAAAATAAGAAAAAGTTTTTTAAAAAAAAAAGTAATAAAAATCAGGGAAGAAACTACTGAAATAGAAAACAAAAATTCTAGAGGATTGATGAAGTTGAGAAGTGGTTCTCTGAAAAGATCAAAAAAGACTTTTGAGCCCTGTTAATGTAGGTTAAGGTGCGGGGGAATACAAGAGAAAGGGCACAAATACACAATAGTAGAAATACAGCAATAAATTCAGAACATGTGTATTTTTTAAATGAACAAGGACAACATGTACTGGTAAATTTGAAAATAAATAGAAAGGAACTGTCTATAAATAAGAAAAATTAAATTAGTCATATGGTGTTTAAAACAACATCTTATCAGAAGTTAAAAAACTTAACCATTATACATCAAGTTGACAATACACTGTAGAACTGTATGCCTGAAACCTATGTAATCCTTGCTAACAGATGTCACCCCAATAAGTCTAACAATAAAAATGAATTAAAAAAAATTAAAATGAAAGGTTTTTCCCCTGGGGGAAAAAAAAAAACTTAACCATCATTAGACACAGAATCATTTACAGGTAAGTTCAAACAAAAATACAAGGTACAACAAACTCACTGATAACATCATTCTCAATGTGTAAAAGCTGAAATCCTTTTCTCTAAGATCAGAAACAAGACCACAATGCCTACCTTCATATATATGAGGGCTGTCTGGAAAAAATCAAGCCATACATGCCTCTATTTTTCATATTACATGACTGGAAACTTTCTGGATAGACTTCGTATAGTATCACGTCATTTGCAAATAGTGACGGTTTTACTTCTTCCTTTTCTATTTGGACAGCTTTTTTTTATTTTCCTGCTTATAGCTGTGACTAGGATTTTCAATACTCTATTGAATAAAAGTAGCAAGAGTGGATATTCTGGTCAATTGTATGGTGACAGATGGTAGGTAGACATGTGCTCATGATCATTTTATAGTGTATACAGATGTTAAATTATAATGCTGTGTACCCGAAACATATAATAAAATAATTTTTAAAAGTACAATGTATAGATAACTCTAAGTTAAATAAACTACTCAGAGAGGATAAAAAGATAAAATACTCCCCATAACACTTGTTGAGCTAAGATAGTGTTGATCCCAAAACCAGAAGAGGGTAATACCAGAAAAGAAAAATTATAGGTCACTCACTTATATGAATGCGAAATCTAGAGATATTTCTTTCTAATAATGTAGTTGTTTTAGGAATGTAGTAATATATGAAGTTACATAAATGAATTTGCCTTTGGTATTTGAAAGATGATGCTTCTTTCATGGACATACAATGGCATACAATGGGAATCTCCTTACATGCAAATTCTGATTTAGTTGAGCTAGGGTGAGCCTGACACTGCATTTCTAACAAGCTCTCTGGTGGTACTAATACTGCTGGTCTATACTTTTGAGAAGCAACAATGTTGGTGATTTTTTTGGAATGGATTTCCATTTTAGTCAGGAACAGCTCTCCACCTCTGTTCTACAGTATAAACATCATCTCATCCAACCCTTACTTATTTTCATCTCAGGTATTTTTCTTAAACCAGGCTCTCAGTTACACTTAGTAGATGTATTTAGTGAACTTCTGGAATGATTAGTAAACTATGAGAGAAAAAAAACACTATTATTCATTTCAATAAGTGAAAAATAACTACTTAATAAAATGTGATAATAGAAATGCAAAGAAAACTACAACTATAAGGAACTTTTTAAATTTGAAAACTGGGATTTATCAAAAGTGTATGACAAATGTCATATTGAATAGTGCAATTATTAGAAGACATTACTGTAACGTGGGGAAGAAACCAAAGACGCTCTTTCTCATGGTTTAGGTTCAACTGTGAGTGGGAAAACAGTCAGCACAGGGAGACAATGCAAAGAAACAAATGTGAAAAGAATTAGGGAAAACAACCAAGGAAGGGCCTTATAACGATTTCTAATAATAATCTGATTATCAAGGTAGAAATACCAGTAACTAAAAAAATTAATTAGAATTCATATGTGAGTTTAGAAAAGTTCCTGAAGGTAAGGTCACTATAGAAATATTAATTAAAGTTTTAAACACAAGCTGCACACCATTAATTAGAGTAGACATTATTTATAATGGTAACAAGATAAGGTTTGTGGGAATGACTGTATAAAGCATGTGTAGGAGATTTACAGCAAAAATTGTAAGATTTTATTGAAAACCAAAAAAATGAGACCTAAATAAATGAAATCACATTGTATACTCATGGGAGGAAAAAATATCATAAATATGTCAATTTACACCAAATTATTCTATAAATTTAATTTAATACAATTCCAGTCAAAATCTCAAGAGAATGTTGCACGGTATTAGACATTAATTTTAGAAGGATAAACAAAAGGTCAGAAATAACCAAGAATCATATGAAAAGCAAGATGGGAAGATTCATCCTACAAGGTAGCTAAACGTATTTCAGAGGTACAGTAATTAAGACATTATCATATGGGTCCAAGAATAGACAAATGGACCAGGGGAACAGGACAGAAGCCCTAAACAGATCACAATATGTGCATCTAATTTCTTAGAAAAGAAAAGACATTACAGGTTTTGGGGGGAATCAATAGATGTTGGGACCCCTTTCACAACCATAGACAAAAATAAATTTCAGGCTGATGAAACAGCTAAATATGAAAAGCAAAGCATTTTTATTTTTAGAACACAAATACGAGAAATTATTTTTATGTGCTTCTGGAAGGAAATGACTTTTTATGCAAATGCACATGTACACACACCCTATATGCGCATGTACCGGGGGTGCCAAAAATATGTATACACATTTAAAGAGACGTTATCTATGTATTACTTTTCAAACTCGAATTGAATTATGGTAGCAAGGTTTAGTATGATGTTTACTCAAAAGATGGTGTTAATCAAATGAATGCCACCATCATCGTGCAGTAGGCAGGACAGTCAAAGAAAATGGTGAAAGCATGGTTGTCATTCGAGGAGCTCAAGACTATTTTGCAGTGATATTTGAAATTAGACAACATTGTGGTATTATGACAACGGAAGCATAAGTATGCGACAGAATCTCCAACATGCCCAACAACTGCATACATTGGTGATAAGTTTGAAATGAATGGTACTGTGTATGATGTGCACAAAAGCATGCGCAGTGATACAAGTAGACACTTTGGTCAATGTTGTTCAAACAGTAGTTCACCGTAATCAGAAGTGTCTGGACATTGATTGTAAGCACTTTGAGCACTTCTTGTAATTGCAGAAGGCAAACATGACTTGTATTCATGTTTTGTTCTCAGTAGATATTGAATGTTACTATTTTAATACAGTTTTTTCCTTTCTTAAAATTTGCATGTTTTTGGCACCCTCTCTCTCTATGTATAAAATTTTAGTTAATTAAAACAAAAATAAGAGAAGCTTTTCTACCCCAATCCCCCAAAAATCATAAAGTGAAAATGCAAGTCACAGGCTGGGAGAAAAATTTTGCAATTGTAATTCATATAATTATAAAATAATTAAAATTCAGAGTGTGAAAAAAATTTAATACTTATCAGCCAAGAAAGAGAAAAAAAACAAACAGAAAAAATGGACAGTCTGTAAGAGGAAAATCAAATGGCCAGTAAGTGTTTTCAAAGATGCTCAACAAAACTAGTAATCAGGAAAATACAAATTGGAACAAGAAGATGTAATTATACACTCAGCAAATTGTCTATTCTCATGCATGCTAGAAATTGTAAACTGGTTAAACCATTTTATCGAGTAATGTGGCAATATCTAAAATTTTGAAGATGCTCTTACTTTATACCCAATAACTCTCTCACACATGGACACAAGGAGCCACATACAAGAATGTTTATTATACCATTCTTTGTGATCATTGGAAACAACCCAATTGTCTTACAATAATAGAGCCAAAATATAAAGT
Source organism: Lyroderma lyra (assembly GCA_004026885.1). Taxonomy (NCBI): domain Eukaryota; kingdom Metazoa; phylum Chordata; class Mammalia; order Chiroptera; family Megadermatidae; genus Lyroderma; species Lyroderma lyra. The sequence continues at coordinate 75,000 of PVJL010002390.1, read as the reverse complement.
GGAACATTATAATGCAATTAAAATGAATGAAATCTATACATAATATGAGGGCTGTCTGAAAAGAAAACCCAGCCACTGTCAATATAACGAGAACAGTTACATGGCTGGATACTTTCTGGACAGACCTCGTATGTCCTCATGTTATCAATAGCAATAAATTAAATTTTGAAAACATAAAGTTGCATAGACAAGGCAAGTAGTTAAAAGGCTATAACCAGATTGAGATCATTTATAAAACTTCAAAATCATGAAGGACAATATTGTATTTTATTTATACACACAAATGCATTATAATTAGAAAAAAATTCCCTCTCAATTCATAATTATGAGTACTTCTGGGGATAGAAGAAAGGAATGAGAATAAAATTAAAGTAGAACAAACAAGAAAATTCAGTTTGACTGTAATGTTTCATTTCTTTAACAAAGTAGTCTGAGGTAAATTCGGCAAAAATGTTAAGATGCGAGAAAAATGGGTAGTTGTTACATATGTTTGTGTTTTATGATTTTATATATGTGTGTGTATTATATATATATATATATATATATATATATATATATTACAACACACACACACAGACACACACACACACACACATATTTGGAATATCCATATTATAAATGTAGATAATGATTTTAATAGTGTTTGCTTTAAAATACATGCAAATTTTCTCACTCCATTGATATATTCAATCAATGTACTTTTACAGTGTCTTTTTAATTTTATATTACTTTTTAAATTAGTTTCAGGTGTACAAAGCAACACAGCAATTAGACATTTATATACCTCACAAAGTGATAACCCCAATAAGTCTATTACCCATCTGACACAGTGTCCTTTTAAAAGAGGTCAGTTCTCTCTGAATTTTTTTTTCCCTCTCAATGAACAAACATGCTTAGTAGGTGTTGCAGACTTGTGGACACTATTTGATGACAGACTCCTGACTCTCAGTGGTCTACTTAGGACACATTTACTTAATACACTAAATCATATGGAATGAAACAGAAACCACAGCCTGCAAACTGTACTATATAATTTGCCAAACAGATAAACTCTGCCAAACCAAGACACACAACAAAACCCATCTAAACTCAAGTTGCTCGTACCACAAATTATTCAGATCGTTATCTTCCAAACCAGGTCATAGAATAGATCAAATGATTTATGGTTTACAAAATGTATCAATCCCTGCTCAGTTTCTGCACCCCAACTTCTACCCTAAAACGACCCTATGGCTAACCCCAGCCCCCGGACCCTGAGAAGCCTCCTCCCCTAACTCCTGCCCTTCTGAGATTCTCTCACGGTGTTGCTCTCCCTTGCACAGCAAATCCCATTAGCCCAGTTTTGTGTGATCCACCATCTTCCTTGGCCATGTTTGAAAGAGGGTTTGCCTATAGTGCAGAAACAAGTATGGCATTTGCCCTGTCCAAGTGCCCCCTACCAACTGGTCACTCAGCATCTCTTGCCACTACTCTGCTTTAGGCCCCCTGCTCTGAATTGACCACACCCCTCACAGGTGTCTGAAGGGAAGATGCTCATTCATCGCTCAGGTCTTTGCCCTTCAGCCTTTTACAGCTGTAATACTCCTCCCTCCTTCGCTTCCCACACTGACTAGTGTTCTTTTCTCAGCCCACTGTCTCTTCCTCTGGGACCTTCTTGCTGGTCCCTCTGCCTGAGGTGGTAAACCCCCCGTTGAGCCCCATTAGGGTCTCATGCTTTCCTATCTTAACAGTGTTTACCACCCCTCTATTTTCATTCTCTGTTTTCTTCTCTGTCTTCCCACTAGATCAGCAGTTCTCTTCCTTGATGGCCTATTAGAAACACTGGAGAACTTTAAAGATGTTGACTTATTGGCATGGGGATGTCCTGGGTGTCTGGATTTTTAAAAGTAAACAGGGGATTCTAATGTGTAGCTAATATTGGGAATCACTAAATCCACTAATAGCAGGTGAGCCCTTTTAGTGCAGAAGTTACCTTACTTGCATTAACACCTAGCACAGTACTGAACACTTATGAAATGCTATTTTTAGTAAATGGAAGGTAACTGTGGAAAACTACATTCTGATTCTGGTGTGAAACACCCCACCAGCTTGCTGTGTCACTATACTTGGCAACAGCACTTGGCAGTAATTCCCAAAACAATGACTGTAACTCAATTATAGAATTATCACAATTTTTATAGCTATTGATTTCATGTTTCAGCCACTTTTGCTCCAGGACTGTGAGTTCTTTGAGGGGAAGGTCTACATCCAATCCATTTTTATGTCTCTGGAGCCAAGAACAGTCAGTCCATGGCCTATAAGATGTTTTAAAATTTTGTACTTAACTTATTTAACTGACCATAATTTGAAAGATCTCTGTTTAACTTAATCATCAAAAGCCTCAAGAGCACCTGGAGAACTGTGCTATCTCAGTAATTCATTCACTCTTCCACTCCCCAAGATGATCATTCTACACCTTCTCCCCTCTTCTTCAGCCTCTTACACTTGCTCCATCATCCTCAGATTTGCCTTATGCCCTTCCTTCCTACTTCACTGACAAAATTAAAACTGTTCAGAAGAGCACTTCATAAACTTGCCCACCATCCACCTGCCAGATCAGGACCCACAGCTGCCTCTGGTGACCAGCAGACACGGCCCATCTAAAGTAGCCAAGGACATCACTCGTCTATGTCACTCTCTCCTACAGGTCATCTTTTCTCTCCCTTCTGAATCACTCCTGTCAACACACAAATGTGCTGTTCTGTATTCCACTTTAAAAAGCACCTCTTTAAAATAGATGTATTGGAGTGACATTGTTTAGTAAAATTGTATAGGTTTCAAGTGTACAATTCTATAATACACCATCTCTATATTGCATTGTGTGTTCACCACCCATATTTCCCCTTCTGTCACTATATATTTGGCCTCCTTTACCTTCTTTTACCACCCTATTCCCCTCTTACCCTCTGGTAATCACTACACTGTTGTCTGAACCCTCATACACTGCTGGTGGGAATGTAAACTGGTATAACCACTATCGAAAACAGTATGGAGTTTCCTCAAAAAATTAAGAACAGAGTTACCGTGCAACCCAGTCATCCCTCTTCTGGGTATCTACCCCCAAAAAATATGAAACAATTTTCCATAAAACAGCCTTTTCATTTACTTTACTTCTGTCATGTCTTTGCTCCCCTATGCAAGAAATAAAAATTCCTCAAAAAGTTGTCAGTTTCATTGTCTCCTATTTATCTCTTCACGTTCTCTCTTCAGTTCTCTTTAGTCAGACTTTTGCTATCACTACTCATCTGAAAATTTTCTCAAGGTTTTTGTTGGAGTCCTGCCCCCAAATCTAATGTCTCATGCCTCATCTAACCTGACCTGTCAGCATCATTTAATCACTCCACCCTCCGTGGTGCACCTTCTTCCCATGGCATCCATGGTCTTGGTTTGCCTCCTGTCTCACTTGTTGTTCCTTACAGTTTTCTTCTCTATGTCCGCATCTTCTCCTCTACTCCTTAATATCGGTGTGCTCAAGGATTCAATCTTTATTCCTTTTCTCAGTTCTCATTCACTTCCTTGGGATTCTTTGTTTGGTCTCAGGGCTTTAAATAGCATCTACATTCCAACAACAGTCAAATGTATACTTGTATATCTGGTACAAACCTAAACTACAGAAGTGAATATGCAATTATCTGTCCCTCAACTCCACCTATGTCTGATAGACACGATAAACTCAGCATCTTCAGAATGGAACTCCTGACCTAGCTCTCAAACATGATGCACTTGTAGGCCTCACCACCTCATCATATGGCAAGTGCATCCTTCCAGGTGTCCAGGCCAAATATCTAGCAATCATACATGTTCCCTCCCTTCCTCTCACACTCCAAATTCAGTCCATCAGAAAATCACATGCCCCTGCCTTGGAAGTGCATCCAAAAACTTACCACTTCTCACAAGCTGCACTGCTACCATGTTGGCCACCACTAGCTCTTATATGTGTTATTACAATAGTATTGCTCTCCCTACATCTACATTTCCCCATGTCCACCCCCCAAAAAAATTCACATTGCTTTTCAATGTAAGTTGCTTTTCAATGTGCAAAACTCTACAGCAACTGTTCATTTCTCTCAGAGTAGAAGCCTGTATCTCCTTCCATGACCTGCTAGAAAAATCTCTCCTTTTCTAGCTTCCTGTTATCTTTATTATCTTGACTCCTACAATGTCCCTGGGCTTACTTTGCTTCAGCCACTGACTACCTTGCTACTTGCTGAATGGGCCCAGCATGCTCCTTAGTGCTTTTGCACCAGGTGATTCCTTGCTTGAACCATTCTTTCCTTTGACAGCCACATGATTCACTTCCTCATCTCCTTCAAATGTTTGCTGTAATGTCATCTTATAAGTGTTGCCCACTCTGAATACCTGTTATTAATAAAACTGCAACCTGACCCAGCCCCAGAACTCCCCATTCTTCATCCTCTTCTGTTTTTTCTATTTTAGCACCTGAAAACATACAACATGATTTACTTATTACATTTACCATTTATTAATCTGTTTACTTTTCTACCTTGAGAGTCTAAACTCAAAAAAAAAAAAAGCAGGAATATTTGTATTCATGACATATACAAAGTAGTTAGCAGAGTGCCTGGTACATAATAGGTGCTCAGTAGATATTTGTTTAGTGACATGTTAATAGCTTTTATTTTTAAATTCTTAAAAACACTTTTCAAAACTTAAGCCCCTCTCTTTTATCCATCCACTTCCAGTATTTTCTATTGGATCAATTTGAGTGTATATTTTGTACTGAGGCATGTGTGTGCACATACATGCAGACACATGAACAGACATATATTTGTAACTTGCTTTCACCTGTTCCTTATTTTTACACTGATCACTCTCCTATTGATCATTGATCCTGGTAATGAACTAAGTAAGCACTTCTCCTACAGTATCTCACAACTATGTTGAAAAATAGTTATGCATATTTCCATTTTAAATATGCAAAAAATGCAACCCAGTGGGATCTATTAAGTTGAAATACAAATAATAAATCACAAGAGCCAGGTTTGATTCTAGTGTTTTCCAGTCTAAAGCCACTGTTCTGATCTTCCACCTTTCTCTGGCCTCAAAAGAATGCAGAATACAAACAAGACCAGACATTTAATTTTACTATTTCTGTATTTCCCACCAATACTTAATAAAATATAGGATATTCCTTCAGGATCTTTAACCTACTATGCCAGAGTCCTGGCAAGATGACAGAGGCCGCCTTCCTGATATGTGACAACTGGGCATGTGCACATTGTGGTGCAGTCCACGCCACGCCCACCGCAGCAGTAGTGCTGGAACCAGGTCTTCCCACTCCCTGACGTAAAAATAAATAAATAACCTTGGAAAAAAATCAATCTCCGTTTGGAGGCACTAAATCCCCTCTCCTTTCCAGATGGCTGGGAGATTTCTCCCAGGTGGTAAATATATTATTAAGAACTCATTTCACCGTGAAATTGACTATTCAAAACACAGACAGAAGTTAATATATTAGGACAACCTGTCTGAAAACCCACGTTAGAGAAAATTTATTTTTGTTTAATATAAAACCTGGTATTATACACGACCTCTTTCTAGCTCAGGCAGTTAAAGTCATCCCCCCTTAGAACACTTGTTCCAAAGTGAGCAGCACCACCACCACGTCATTGTATCTCCCATGTGAGGACCTGTGATCACCCCTCCTGCTAGGAGCCTATGTCACGACAGTTAATGATGAAGGGGCTCATATCACATTATACATGGTCCCCAAGTAACTTTTTGCACCCAGAAGCTGGGGCCAGTTTAACGATCCTTACTTGGGCTTGTTCTAGGTTGGCCTTCAAATATTAATGGTTAAGGACCATTCTGGGCAAATGTGATGGCAGAATTAGTATCACTTAGGGGTGATCTGTTTCATCATTAGAAAAACCATATTGATCACAAAACAGAAAAAGCAATCTCAGCAGGGCCCAAGTGGATGTGAAGCTCCTAAGTATTAACTCATTCATGCATTGTTAATTCACTCTTTAATAACTAGGCTGGTTCTTTAGATTACGAAAACAATGACTGGAGCAAGTTAGAGCCGATCCGTGAACACCTACTTTATAAAGAGAACAGTGTTTTAGGGTTTTTAAAAATCCCAAGTTACAGAGTCATTAAGTACTTAATTGAGGGAACGAGGGTCAGACAAAACAAGAGAGGGAGTGCCTTTTTCAAACCACCCTGAAGGAGTGAATTTCATAGAAGACTATGTGGAAATGCTTATGTAGGAAGGGACCCCATCAACCCAAATCTTGACACCAATGTGGCTCAAAAAAAGCCCATTCCTTTATATATTTTACATTACACACACACACACACACACACACACACACCTCATTTTGCCATGTATAATGCCCACTTCTTTGCCCAAATTCGTAAGGGAAAAATAAGGATGCACATTATACATGGGTAGTACTAATTCCATATCTGCATAAATGTTTTTAATTCTTTTATTTATGCTTATGAGTTAAAAGTGTTAACTCTAGAAATCAATAATGATATCCAAATGCAAACTAATACCCTGGAATAAGATAATCATTTATATATATAAAAAAAATTTATACATCAAATTTCATTCCTTGTACCTTGTATCTATTCTTTGCATTTTGTAATTATTTGTCACATAAAATTTCTTGTACCATAATATGTTAAAAAATAAATGCTAAAATTCCTTTCTAATACAAAAAAAATACCTAAATATAAAAAAATAAAAATTTGAATTAAAATATTAAAAAAAAATTTTTTTTCCCTGAAAGTTTGGGCCAAAAACGTGGGTGTGCATTTTACAAAAGAGTGCATTATACATGGCAAAATAAATATGGGGTGTGTGTGTGTGTGTGTGTGTGTGTGTGTGTGTGAGTATTATTGTCTGGAAAGTATCCAGCCATGTAATATAAAAAATAGAGTATGACTGGATTTTTTCCAGATAGCCCATATATATGTATATACATACACACATATACCTACAGTTTCTTATATACCCTGACTCTTTTGTTTTGAGTTTTATTAATAAAGTTTAAAAATAATGCAAAATATTTCATATCTTATATTTATAAACTGTTTGGCTTTTCCATAGGCCTCACAAGAGACTTTCCTTTTGTTTTATAAAGCATCCCTTCAGGAGTGACAGATTTATTACTAATCATGCAATGAATTTGTTACACATCGCCAGAAGCAAAATCAAACTGACACCTAAATAATGTCGATTAAAGAATTTCTTAATTTAGTCAATTATTTTGATCCAACTAATTACTCACTTAAATAAGAATTCATTCAAACAACTGCCTAGGTTTCTTTTTTTAAAAAACAGTTTCAGAGTAATTAGTAAACCAGTAATTAATAATCCCCTGAGAAATGAAACCATTATTCACATATTTAAAGTAAACAAAGCATCCCTTACTGGGTAACTGACTTCTACAGAGACTCAATAAAGGTCCAGCCACTCATAAAATGGAGAGAACCATACAAGGAGATCATGCTTATTAGAAAGTCATTTTAAATGAGTTTGAATTCCCAGGCTCAGATATATTGCATGCTAATATAGACACTAAAAAACTTACTAATGTGATTTAGAAGACATTAATTCATCCTTTCATTCACACATCAAGCATTCATTGCCTGCTTCCTGAGTTCCAGGCATTGTGCTGAGCAATGGCATAGAAAAACAAGGATTTCCTTAACAATTATTTTAATTTCTTCACTATTTAAATCCAAAAAGATTAACAAAAGGTTTACAAAAATCTGCAAGTAAGAATTTTGCCTTGGAGAAGCTCTCAAACAAACCAACCAAAAGATTCCATGAGAAACCTTAGAAAGCTGAGGAAGAACTAGAAAATGAAAGGTGACAAATATCTGAATTATTTTTAAGAAAAGTTTTATGGAAATATAAGATACATATAGAAAAAAGTGAACTCACCGTAAGTGCCTAGCATGACAAAAATATTCACATATCCGCAGTGAATACATCTGCATGGTGCCCCCCCAGCTGAAGAAATGGAACATTACCCCAAACTCAGAAGCTCCTCTGTTGATACTAATCCATCTCTCCTCTCTGAAAGTACCATTATCCTGACTTCAATTTGCAGGTGAGTTTTGCTTGTTTTCGCACTCTATGTAAACAGAATCACTTGATAAGGATTTTTCAGTGTCTGGCTTCATTAGCTCACATTGTGTTTGTGAAATTCATCCATGTTATGTACAGTTTGTCAGGCTTAGTGTTTTATAATATTCCACTGGATGACTATGTCTCAATTCAGATAATCCATTTGACTGTTCACATTTGAGCTGCTTCCAGTTTGAGGCTAAAACAAATAGTGTCGTTATGAACATTTTTGTAAAATCCATTTTGGGGCACATATATATCTATACTGGGGAATCTATTTTGGGAGCAATAAAGTAAGATTTTATAGTTAATAGTTCTAAATAATTTTCAAAGTGTCTGTTAGACTCCCAACAGCAATGTAGGAGGTCTAGTTGCTCCACACCCTCACCAGCATTTGGTATTGTCAGTTAACTCTTTTAATTTTAGTCACTCTGATGTACATAACAGTAACACATCACTGTGGTTTTAATTTACATTTATCTAAGAATTAGTGAGGTCCAGCTCTTTTATAAATTATTGTACATTTTGTGAGGTGCTTGTTTAAATATGTTAGCCACTTCCACTGGATGTCTATCTTTTTATTTTTGATTTGTAAGAGTTGTTTATACATTCTAGATATGTCTTTTATCAGTTATATATACTGTGAATATCATCAGACCAGGGAACTTAAAATCACACCCCAGCAACATTCTACATGGCATGTGTTATAGCCTCCCTGGCATATATGCACACATATATTTGGCAACTTTCATTTGCCCCTTTGCATGGGCAGCATGGTACAGTTTGTTAAACTTTGCACTATCACCTGGACCTTAAAGATAGAGAAATGGCTCTAGCTCTGAGCCCAAAGAGATATAGAAGTCGAAGTAAAACACCAAGAACAGGAATCTACTATCCCTTAAAATCTCATATTTTTCTTATAATACATTTAATCTCTGGATTAGTAAGCCCTACAAGGGTGAAAATTTTTGCAGATCTTGTTCATTGCCTTATTCCTCAGTTTTTTTTAAATTTATTTTTATTGTTAGACTTATTGGGGTGACATCTGTTAGCAAAGATTACATAGGTTTCAGGCATACAATTCTACAGTGCACTGTCAACTTGTTGTATAATAAGTTCACCAGCTAATGTGACTTCTCTTTCCATTTTTGAGAACAATACTGAGCACTTAATAAGGATGCAAAAGATATTTATTAAATAAAAATGATGACCAGGGTTGTTCCCTGGTGGTGTAGTGGCTTAGGGCTTCGGCACTGTCAACACTGCAGCCTGGGTTCGATTTCCAGCCAGGGAACTACCCACATAAAAAAAAAAATGATGACCAGGCTCACAATGGCAGTGACCTCTCAGAGGATTTTAGCTGCCTAATATCCACCAATAATAAACATCAACCCCATCTTCTTTGTTAGATAATAAAGAAATAAATACTTTAGGTTATATAGCCAATGGAAGGCAGTTAGGTGACTTAAGTCATGGGCTATAAAGCAAAAACGCCTAAGTTTGGATCCTGGCTTTAGTACTGAGAAGCTGTGTGACCTGGGTTAAACAACAAAACCTCTCTGAAAAAGAAACAAACAAACAAACAAACAAACAAACCTCTCTGTGGCTGAGATCCCTTACCTGTAAAGTACAAATAATAATACTACTTATCTCACCGTGTCACTGTACAGATGAAATAAATTACTGCACGTGACCTAGTTACAGGAAGCTTGACCTATAGTAAGAGCTCACTAAGTAGTAGTGATGATGATGTTGACAATGAAGATCATAACAGACCATAGATGAGGTCTGACCACAGAGAGCTTCTGTAATTAAAAATTGAGTTATTATAGGAAGAAAAATGAAGTTTCCTTTTTGCATAACGATGATTGTGACCTTGAATTTTGCCTCTCCTTACATTTAACGGCTAGACCATCCAAGCATCCTCCTTGGGGGAAAGGAGGCAGAGTCCCTTCCTTTAGGACAGGGGTGTGAATGGAAAATGTGAAGCAAGAAGGAAAACCACCTAAGAACCAACTGTGTGTTCATTTCACTGAACGTTCCTTGTAAAGACCTGAAGTCACAATTAAGTATTGAGCCTTGACAGACACTTTCTGGCTCACATGTAAAGCAAGAGATGCCCACAGTCCATAGGTAGCCCTGTCTCACCACCATGCCTGGGTCTGGCTCCCGGAACCTCAGGTCCAATCAAGGCTCTAAATGCAGCTTATCCAGAAACAGGGTTTAGATGCTGAATGGTAAGAGCTTTACTGATAACGAAAGCCTACTGGAAAAGCCTGGAGATTGGAGATTGGCACACCTAGGCCCAGAGCTGACTCTACCTTTGGTGACCTGGATCAGTTTTTCAACAGTAACCTTATTACCTCTCATTTTTCTCATCTATAAAACAAATAAAATAATATCTATTAAATAAATTTATATCGAGATCAACAATGATATATAGTATTTAAAACACCCGCCAAAATTCTGTGGATGTAGCGTTCTCTCTCAGGTGGTGACGATCGCCAATATTTGCAGTTATCCTCATAGTGTAATGTGTCACTTTTAGGCCTTTTCTGCCAGGTAGGAGCATGAGTCTGGAATCAGCGGTGGTTCACAACATCCTTCTGTCACTTACTAGCTGTGTGACCATGGGCAAACCCTATAAACCTCTTTGTGCTTTAGTTTCCTTCCCTATAAAATGGGGATAAATTAGTGTCTACTTCATCAGGTATTCTGCAAAGCACTTAGCAGATTTCCTGGAACATATTAAATGTCAGCCAATGTTAGCTATTGATAGCAATAATATTAATAGAAATAGAAAAGAGGGTATTACTCACAGATAGCAAATGCTGACACATGTGGTCAAACTCAGGTCTAGCTGACTGCAAAACCCGCATTTTTTCCACTGTGCCACAATTCTTAAATACAAATTGGGAAAGATATCTAGGGGAAACATGTGAACATGTGTAATTTAATATATTTTGGTAAGAATTATATTTATAAACTCCTGTTCAAGATACAGCCGAAAGCATAACTTTTGTGAGATTAACATTTTCTGGGCTAGTTGCTATCACAGAGAAAGATTTCACTTTATGGGTATTAGCTGCAATTCTAATTCTGCCATCTCACAAATATTTTGTTCACCCTATGAGCAATAGCAAATTACTTTAGAATTACTAAAGAAAAAATCTCATTATCCCAGATACCTTACAACAGAACAGTCTTACTATATTTGAAATTATCATTTACATACCACTTAACAGTTTTCAAAGAGTGTTCTCAAATATGTAGGTATGCACACATGTATATACATAAGTGGATATATATGTGTTTTTGTGTAAACACATATACAGGCATTCACTTCCCTTTGATCCCAAAAGCATCCCTGAGAAGGAGTTACTATTATCTTGCTTTCTTTATAGCTAAGGAAGCTAGGGCTTGGAAAATCTTAATAAATCATTCCACACTACAGAATTACAACAAAGTGATGGGTTCAGCCTCCAATAGCATATTTATCTGGGTTTCCCTTATATCCAAGCTGAGGGTGTAATCAAAATTAATTTTTATAAGCCATTGAGATTTATTATAACAAAATTTGTCCTATGTTGGGATTAAAAATAAAGCTCATAGTAAAGTCTTTACTGCTACTGAGTCTATAGAATCATATTTCTTTTTTAGCATCAAAGAACAAATATACAGGTCAAATCCTCCTCCGGGCATCCATTTTTTTTCCTTAGAAGTGAGGTTTCTTTGTAATGATTACTTTGCCAAACATCACATGCTTGGTCCCCTGGCTGTTTAGTCTGAATTTGGTCTCTTGGACTCTGACATTGAGTTAGCTGGTGAAAAAATTACTCTGAACTCTTGAGTGCAAAGAGGAAGCATCGTGCATACATATGACCTCCACTTTATTTCCTCCCCTAACATATCGAATTTGACATGAATGTTTATGCTTGCATTTGTGTGCGTGTGGCTTGTTTTGATGGGTGATTTGGGAATTTGAGTAGGTTTTCGAACAAAGTGTTTTCTTGCTTTGTTCATCCATTTGTATACAGAAGAATTGTCCCCTGTCAGAGAATTGAGTAGCATTGGCTTTTCACACATATATGGACTAGGAAATCGGGCCTCTCTGCTCTCTGCCTTCATTACGTAGATTAATTTGGGGATCCTTTATGCTTTCATGAATATTTAAGGGTCTCTAGTAAACCCTGAGATAATGTGAACATGAGTCTGGTCTGAGAGCAATCAAGTAAAATTCATTCCCTTTCATTTAGGTCTGGAGGGACAGTCGCTGTGACCTAATTTTTGCTGAAAAGCCATAGTATGAACACAATTCCAGAATGCTCTCTTCTGGAGTTCACGGAAAGGCTTCCCGGGGGAAAGTTACTGCTATGCAAGCTGTGAAGACTTACAGAAAGTTTGCACATTTACAAATTTGAGACTGGCCCAAGCCCTATAAAAACTGCCCAGAGTCCTGACCCCCTAGAGACTTGGAGAAGACACCAATCTGAGGTGAAGACTCCTGTTAAGAGTCCACACACAGTCCAGCCAGGGCCCAGTGTGCATGGATGGCACAACCTGAGGGTCAGGGCTCTGCTGTGCCTCTTCCCAGCTGTGTGGATGAGGCCCATCATCTAATGTCACGGCGGAGTTTGCTTCTCCCTAAAATGGGATGCTAGTGCTTCCTTGTGGTCATGCTGGGCCTTCAAAGGAGATCAAATTTGTTAATATGCTTGGTAAGTGACTGCCAATCATAAAAATTTCATTTGTTTATTAATTTTTATAGATGTAGACATGAAAAGAAGCCCTCTAACATTTTGGAAGTTACTATTTTTAATTAAAAAAAAAAGAGTTCCAAGTAGGCAAAAAGTTTCCTTTGAGATGATAGAGAAGATCAGTGCTCTGGGAGTTCTTATCAGTAGTATGTAGATTTAGTTAAAGGGATGATGAAGGAAGTTGTGTACCTTGAGCTTTGGAAGTGTGTGTGTTTGTGTGTGTGTTTCTGTGTGTGTAGAAAGGAAAAGACAGAGAGAAGAAGAAACAGAGACAAAGACTGAAAGGCAGAGATGGTCATGATAGAATGGTAGCCATGAGACTAAAATACACTCTTTTTGCCAGCTTTAAATTTTTTATGGTTAATTGCATGACTAGTTTCAAATTTAAAAGTGAACTTTAGATATTCCAAAACCTTGCAAGGTTAATATAAACTAGGATGGAAAAAGGAGAGAAGGAAAAAAAAAAAACAAGAGGAGTAAAAGTTGCCTGGATTGGTTTGGTATGGAGATAGAAAGAAAAGAAGTGGAAAGAAAAGACAATTGATCAGAATCAGGTCATACCAGCAGTGGTGGGGGTGATGATATGATGGGGTGGTAGTGATGGTAGTGATTGTAGTGATGGTGGTGATGGTGGTGGTGGTGACAGTGGCAGCGTGAGGATGGTGGTGGTGATGTGATGGTGATGTGATGATGGTGGTGGCCGTGATGATGCAGGGGGTGGTGATAATCGTGCAAACAATAATAACAGCTGACATCTCATGAGTGTTACTATAAACAAGGTTGTGATTAAGTGCTTGCCATGAATCCTTTTATTTAGACCTAAAAGCAGCATTGTGGGGTAAAGGCTTTTATCCCCTTCACCTTACAGATGAGGAAAACAAGGCAGGGATTGTTTAATAGCTTTTCAAGGTCACATAGCTATGTGTTGAGCTAGAAATTTGAACCCAGACCATTTGACACCAGAGCCTAACCATTTTGCAATTCTGCCCAGAAAGGACAGAAGAATTGAGTCTCAAACACTAGATAAATTTGTTCCAATGGAAAACTGGTTTATATGTCAATGCATGACATAGGAGACCTACAGACTATTATCACCTAATGATGTTAGGGCCTAAAGTACAGATGAGCATACTCTTAAGAGTAGAAAAAAGTGAACTGAGATATTAGGAAGGTAACTGTTCCTAAAATTTGATCATTTGGTTAGAATGTGGCAAGCTAAAGTAAGCAATGGCATCAGAGGCCTATAGTTAACCTACCTGGACATAACTTGAACTTCAAGATAAGCATCCCCATATGAAAATAAATTTTTGTTTTCATTCTTAGCTAACCTGCTTTGGTTATGCCACGTGATCGCAGTGCAGGAATGTGATAGAGGTGAAGTGGTGTGATTCCATTTAGGTTTTTGAGGAAAACACAGGCCAATGAAAATGGGCTCATTAGGGACAAAATGACAGGTTGGTTGTTTTCAATGGCACTAGGGTACCCTAGAACTGATAGGCATGAATTTTGGATCTTCCTAGCTTCTCTTGTCTCTTTTTCTCTCTCTTTCTACACACACAAACACACACACACACACACACACACACACACACACACACACACTTCACTCATCATTCGTGCTCCTCTGAAATCCTTTCTCCAGAATTATCATTTGTCATTCCATTGTATGCAACCCACAATTACTCCCCATTTCCCTTTCCCACTTCTGCCAGGAATGCTTGCAACCTCCATGATTCACAAAACTTGCTGTTTGTATATATACAAAGTCTCTTCATAAGTATGCCTCTCTTTTTATTTTCTATCATGACACCTTCCTTACCTTTCACCCATACAGCACTATTCCAACATGCAATTACATTTATGTTCTTGGGTTTTGTTTGCTCTTTATTTTCTATCTTTCCTAAGTAAACATTGGGAACCATGAAGGCAGAAATAACATTTTCATCCATCAATGTATATCCAGAGCCTGATAAAAAATTAGATAGTCAAAAACACTTATGGGGTGAATAAGAGAAATAGGTAATGGATTCAGGCACGAGTGAATAAATGAAAGCACTTTCTGTGAGATCATCATTTCCAGTTACCAACCAGAGAAACAAAGACTCTCAGGCTCTACCTGCACATGGGTTAGTTGAAAGGCCACTGTCTTTTGTAAGTGCAGAAGAAACTACACACCCATGTCTGCGACCACACTACTCCTTAGTAGGCAGAGCCTGCAGATTCTGGAGCTCACATCAAAAAGTTCTAGAAATCAAATCACTGGCTATTTGTAATGAGCACACATCCTCTTGCATCTTCTTAAAAGGGACTACTGAACCACTAAACACCCCAGCTCTTATTCCATTTTATTGTACTTTTGTCAGTATCAAAATGAGAAGACCCATCCCCACCCACCCTTTCCGCCCCTTGCTGTTGCCCCTCTATCTCCTACTCTTCTCTCATCCATCAATGCCATTTAGAATATTTCCTCTATTAGTTTTTCAAGATGTTATGACCCATTTCTTAACTTACCTGACTGTCCAAAATGTTATGTTGTTATGTTGCCTATTTCTCCCTTCACATCTGTTAGTATTTGCTTAATGTATGTAGGTGGTCAAATGTTGAGTACATGCTATGAGTATTATATATCTTCTTTATTTATATATATATATTATATATATATAATTATATATTATATCTTCTTGATGAGTTGACCGTTTAATCATTACATAATGACCTGTTCTTGTCTGTTGTTACCATTTTTTGGTTTCGAGTTTATTTTGTCTGATATATTATAGCTACCCTGATCTCTTTTGATTTCTATTGGCATGGAATATCATCTTTCATCTCTTCACTTTGAGCCTATATGTGTTCTTGAAGCTGACATGAGTCAGAAATTGTTCTTTTCCTTTCAATTCTTTCCCTGCAGGAACATTATATACCCATGGAAGGAATAAGGGTTTAAAGAATAAGTGAGAAGACCATATTCACAGCCCTATCTACATTCCAAGCTATTCAAACCAAAATCACAATTTTTGTGAGAAGCAGATTTGAATAAAATATAAAATTGTAATATTAAACCAGACTGGTCAAGTTTTATATTTTATATTGAATAGTTATTAAATTAAACAGATATTAAGAATCCTTGCTGACCATAGGGAAAAGGGGTTTTTATTTTTCTGAAAGATTGGTAGAGTTATTAGAAAACCGTTCTTTGCTTATACTCAAACTGAGTACACCATCATACCTATATCAGGACAAACTCTTTTTTTTTCCTTATCTTCCTAGATAATCTCTCTCTCTCTCCCTTTTTCCCTCCTCTCTCTCTCTCTCTCTCTCTCTCTCTCTATCTCTATCTCTATCTCTATCTCTATCTCTATTTCTATCTCTATATACATATATTCACCTGGGTTTTATCTTTCTCAGCCTTTTGTGTAAGTAGTTGTTCCTATGTCAGCATTATATGTGCTCAATTTTTTCTTCAAAATCTTTCCCACTTGATTCCATATTTCTTGCTATCCATAGCCTCATTTTCCTTCTTGCATTCACAAACAAATTCTTAAAATACCTGTCTTGACCCTATCTTCTTCTTATAACTCAAACCCATAAGTTGGTTCAATGAATTTTTTCTTTTAAATTTATCCCTAATCTATGTTTTACCATTTTTGACCTACTCCATCCTCATATACCCTAGTTAATAATTTCTCACCCAGATGACTGCAATAATCTCCAAAGAATCTGTTAACACTCAACCTTTCCATAATGAATCCTACAATGAAGAGGCATGCACACCTTTTTAAAATGCAAAAAAACAGAAATAAAAACAAACCAAACAAAAAAACACGTGTCACCCTCTGCTTGAAATCATAGGACAAAGAGCCAAGTCCTTAACATGATCTATCAGTCCTCAAATAAGTCAGACATAAATGAGTGCCTTGTCAGCCTCATCCCACACTTTTATGGGTTAAATTATGCCCCCCTCATAATTCACATACTGAAGTTCTAACTGCTAACACTTCAAAAGGTGAGCTTACTTGAAAATAGGGTCATTGTAGCTGTGATTAGTTAAGCTAGGAGGCAGTCATACTAGAGCAGGGTGGGTCCCTAATCCAATACCATCGGTGTCTTTATAAAATATGGAGATTTTTGACTCAGGTACACCCACCAGGAGACTGCCACATGGAGATGAAACTCAAAGATCAGCATATTGCTTCTACAGCCAAGGAACTCCAAAGATGGTCAGCAAGCCATCAGAAACTAGTGAGAGGCATAGAACAGATTCTCTCTCACGGCCTGTAGAAGGAATCAGCACTGTTGACACTGTGATCTCAGATTCCTAGCTTCCAGAATTAGGATACAATAATGTCTGCTGTTCTAAACCACCCAGTTTGTGCAGCTCTACTCAGGCAGCCCTAGCCAATGAATGCACATGCCATGTTCCTCTTTACTTTGTGACATGCATGCAGGCAGGCTTGTTTTCTCCTCCATAACTTGTATTCCTCCTACAAAAGAACTTTATACGTGCCTTTTCTTCAGTTTGGAATGTTCTTCGTCTCTCTTTTACTTTGTTAATTCCTATTAATTACCTAGTTCTATGACCAGGTGAGGAAAGGCATCTCTGAAGAAGATCGCAACCTAAATCAGGTTCATTGTTTATTCAACTTGTTTTAGTTTATAATTGTGTATCATGCATATCATTCCTTGACTAGTGTAGTATCTGTCATAGTGTACATAAGCAAAAAAAAAGATTTCTTTTGCTATTTGAATTAATGACCACTTGCATAAGTGCATATTCTGGGTTGATATAAATGCAAGTACAGGCAGAATTAATTGCTCACTTGTCTATGCTCTCCTAGTGATTTATGCTATCCACAATTACAGAATTCACCACATTACTTTCTATTTAAAGAAGTCCTAGGGGCTAGGACTCTTTTAAGCCTTAAGTTCCCCAAACCCTGCACTCATCTGTAACCTACTGGGCATGTAACAAATATCTGTGGAACTGAATTATGCAGAAGTGTAGAGAGCAACGTACGACAACATGCTGAATGAATGTAAGGGATAATTGTTACCAAATGGCTTGAATTAGTTTCCCCTAGACTAAAGAGTTTTTAAAATTTGCTGGTTCTAGTTAGTAAAGTTATGCCCAGTAAGTTCTTCTCTTTAGCCTCAAGCTTATGTGGAAGGAAATTAAATGTCTCTTCCTCAGATTCATTTATAACTCACTCCTCAGCTGATGCGCTCCACGATGCCTTTTGAGAATCTTTTTCAATTCTCTTTATCCTCTTAGCCTCCCTCCTCCCTTAGATGTTTGTTACCCAGAGGAAAACAAAGCACTTAAATGCAACTAACACTGTAATCATACACAGCCTTGAATTGCTCAAAGAACAAACAGAAACTGGGAAGTCATTCACTTACTCACACGTCTTCCTGACTTACATTGTTGTATTTCAACATTTTAAATGTAAATATAGGCCAAAGTAACAACTTTTGTATTTGGGTAAGCCATTCAAACCCATTTAGTTCCAGTTGAAATAATATAACCATAATTACTTCTTTAACTCAAAGTTATTTTTATTTCCCCTCTTTTTAAATTTTAAACAATGTGTATCAGGGCAATTTGAAGAAGATATGGAAAGCTTATGAATATATAAATATGATAGGAAAACATTCTTTTCAATTAAGGAATGATAACAATTTATATTTATATATTTCTTCTTATCCAAGGTTCCCAGCACATTTCTAAGACCTATATTCTGTTATATTAAGGTCAAGCAAAAATTATTATCTATAGTTAACAGAGAACAAAAACCAGATACTTGTTAATTAGAACTCTTGTCACAGGTCATCCAGGTGGTGCATAGCAAATTCCTTCATTCAACCGTGATGCAATATGCATCTCCTATGGGTCAGATGAGCTGCATCTGTTTTTAATTTCATACTCAACTAATGCCTTGGCCATTTAATCTTCCTCTGAAGGACAAAACCAAGAGATTTATATGGATTCAAAGAAGCTGTGGATGACTGCAGGGTGAGAATCTGTTTGGACTCTGCCCTATCTCAGGTGGCTAAATTTCTTTATCCAATGTTGGGGAACAAGACCTCCTGCTAAGAGTCCAGGAGGAATGTCCATGGTCTCAGGGTATTCAGTGATACCACCATTAGTTCACCTCACCTCCTAAGTAATATAAATGTCTTCTCCATTTCTAACACTTTCAGGAGCCTCAATGAAAACCAGACTCCTAGTGGATTAAAGACCAGCTCACCTGTCCCCTGACTTTCAGCACTAAAAATAAGAAAAGAAAAAGCAGCTGCTCTTTGCCCAAGTGGATACTATCTCTTAGTCTCTGCACAGAGACAAGGTGTTTTCTAGCATGTGGCTTTCCTTCTAAATCCACCTCTTTTGAGAAGCCAGTCCATCCTAGAATGTTGAAACCCCCCCATCCACCCCCACGTTGGTTTTCATAATTTCCTCCTTCCCACCTGTCCTGTCTTATGGAATAAGATATCATTAAGCCAGTGGAAAGGTAACAGGCCCTTCACTAAACTTTTGGGACACATCTGAACACACACAGAAGTCACACACAACGCTGACATTGTGAAGAACAATTTATTGGAATTTTTCACTTCCGTTCCCTTTATCAGTTACTCATTCAAGACACTGAGACCAGATGTTGTGAGGGGCTGATATTTGCTTTAGAAAAGAAGAAAAGTTCCTCTGTACACACATCGCTGTTCTTCCTACTGATCGGAGTGTTAATAGTCTTTGGCAGCTTGGTAATTTGTGTTTTTTTTTAAACTATAATTCATTGAGTGCCATTCTTCTTCCTCATTGTACATTTTACATGTTGGTACACAGGAAACATTCATTTTTTTGTTTTGTTTTGTTTTTTAACAATTCTATTCCTTCCAGTGATCATTCATTCCAGAGGGCTACATGGGAGTCTTTGGGGATGGGTTAGGGTGTAAATTGTGGAAGTGCCAGGAGGCAGAGAGAACAAGGAAAAAAACATGAGAGGAAAGTAAGAAGGAAGAGGTGGGAGGGAGCTGGAGACAGAGACAAAGAGAGAAGAGATCATTAAATGGGGTGACAACTGCATGAGAAAACCGTAAGAACTATGAAGATGAAAACAACACACAAATACCACAGCTGGGGGCCCAGTAGCATGCAGTGACTTCTGACTCTGCTTTCCCACCTCTGAGGGGATCTGAGAGGTATCTTCACCTTCCTGAGTTTTTACTGAGAGAGGAAGGGAATGACTCCTCCACCTCCCTAGAGCACAATTACACAAAGGCAAAGAAGAGGGCCGAGGTTGGAATACACTGGGGACTGGAAACTCACGGATGGATCAGGACGGTTTAAGCCTTATGTATTCATATCAGACACTTTGGTTCACACACAAAAAAAATGATTTTGCTTGTCCCTTGGGGTAAGACCTGGGGCAGGTTGAGGAGAATTCTCCAAGAACCACCTTTTCCCTAAACTGTCACGATCAGTCCATGAGGTCTGAATCTCTAGGGTGTTCCAACCTTGGGATTTGGAGCTGGAAGGAAGGGATGCAGGGGCAAGGCTACATCCCTCAAAGGAGCCCTTTCCTTAGCAGGGCATTCAGGCCAGCCTTCAGTAGACATGCAGAGCACAACATGCATTTAAAGCCACGTCTGCCATTGACTGTGCAATCACTAAGTGCCCAGTACTGGGCCTTAGGCTTGGCTTTGTTTCCCTCATCCTCACAACTTCTCTGTAAGAGGGTAGTATGATTTTTCTCTTTTTGCAGGTAAGAAAAAAGAACCTGAGAAGGTAAGCATTTGTTTGTGTTCACAAAATTCGTGAGGGTGAGAATGCGAATTCAAGACAGACACAAAGCCCTCATTTTTATCACCATGCCCACCCGACTCTCTGAAGTATACACAGAAAGAGAGGAGAGAGTGCCAATTGACTTGGAGCTCTGGGTAGTTACCGAGAGCATCTCTCACAGAGCAGGAACAATCCTGGCTGGACTACAACAAAGAGTATGTGCGTGACTAAGGATCTTACTCATCCATAACTACAGGACAGAAATTAAAGTCACCAAGGAAAACCAGAGCAAGGGATGCATTCCCAGTTCCTTTAGGAGGGCAGGTATCTTCTCTTTAGCTAAGGTATGCCGGCTGATGGGAGAACAAGAAGGGAAACTTGGGGAAGTGGTTTTCCTTCCCTCAGTGCTATGGGTAAACAAAGGGTGACCTCATTTTTCTGTGCCCACATATGACATAGAATTAGCAATCCCTACCTTTCATCTTGTCACAATCTAAGGAGAAGGAATCCTTTTGGAGACACCTTAGCAATACCCACTAGCATTTAAGATGTGCCTCTTACAACCTGAAATCCCACAGGTAGTGGCATAGCCAACAGCAAAATGGGTGGGAGCCACTGACTGTCTTCCAACAAACAAATAGGTAAGTACCTTATTACAACCTATTATATGACAGAATAAAGTACTCAGTGGTAAAAATTAAGGAACTTTAGCTCACATATCACGAGGGATTACTTAGGAATTGTTGAATGTACATGGCATGAGAGCATTTGTGCAAGCTTAGAAACACGTCAGCAGTATCTCCCATGGCTTAGTGACACACCCATGTGTGTGAGATACATAAATGAATGTTTGGGGGTGATACATATCAAATTTGGAATAGTATTGAACTCTTTGGGGAAGGAGAGAAGCTGAACGGACCAGAGAAGCACTCTCAGGAGACCTCACCTGCATGAGTAATATGGTTTATTAATCTGGGTGGTAGATACACTCATATTCATTGTTCTTGCTCTCTCTCTGGCATGTTTAAAATATTCCATAATAAATACTTTTTATTGAAATATATGTAAAAGCAAGCACAGAAACCCCTAAACACCAACTGATAAAAATCACTGGGATGGGTAATTCTACTCCCCAGAGACAGGAGGCATAGAGCAGGCCCAGGGTCCACGTGAGGGTTCTGTTGCCACTTGGAATCTCTTATGACTCCTCTTCTCAATAGAGTCCTGTGCTGCTTTGGGTGGTTCAAGTGTTCAGATAGAAATGCAATTGGGGGGAAAGACAGAGGGGATGGAAAACAGAAGATGGAGAGCCGGGACCCAGCAGATAAGTGAGAGGAGGGGCCCTTGTTAATCTCGCCAGGCTGTCGTGGTTGAAAGGGCCCACTCTGCTCCCAAGCAGCCGCTTATGTTATTATTTCTCTCAGCGGGTTTCAAGCTGCCTGCAATTCTCTGTTAGTTAATAAGAAAAGTGAGAGATGCAACAATTGCTTTTGCTTGGCTGACTTGTAAAGGCTTTGTCACTCAAAAATGGAACAAAGGCCCTAATAACACCCTATGCCACGAAAGCAAGTGTCAGGGAACAGACCAAAATCAATTATCTGGATGAAATTCAGAAACAGGAGGCGCACACGCACACAGCGGCATCCACACCACATCATCCCATTAGCAGGGCGCTGCTGCTCTCACGGGAGGGCAGAGCCACGCAGGAAAATCATCATTAAAAGTAAATAAAGGGAAACGAGCTCCTGGTGCCTCCTGCCATGGCCCCGAACAAGCACATGGTCCCAGCAGATGCAGGCTGGGCTCTCGGGAGGCTCCTGTGTGGGGCAAGGTGACGGCCTGCGGGCCAGTCCCACTTGTTGGACTGTAGAGTAACTGGGGAAGGGGTGTGGAAAGTGCCTGGTGTGCTAGAAGCCTGGAAGAATCTTTCTGACAAACAATATGGACTCCTTTGGAGGTCGTCTATGTGCACCTCTCTTGTTAAATTAATATTTAAGGACATTTGTGGACATGAATGAATGAGTGAATGAACCTGGCAGGAGAATGCATGGGTGAATGGTCCATTCTCGTTGTCCCTCAAAGCAACATATAAGAATCACATAAGTCTAAGGCACCTTTTAAAAATTCGGAAATCCAGACCTGGTCCCTAAATCAAGTAAATTAAAATGTTGGGGGTCTGGAACCCAGTCTTCAGTGGTTTTACATGTTCCTCCAGGTGACTCTAAATGTGCAGCCAGAGTTGTGAATCTTTGGACTAAATGGTCTTTTACAGTCTTCTCTGACTAAATTTTATAGGGTTTTTTGTCATGACCTGACACAGTATGAAGATTAGACAGAAAGCAAGTGGGACAAAGGGGGTCTGATCTCACTGCCACCAATAACTGCTCTGTGACTTTCGGCAAGTAATCTCTAAACTCTCCAAATCTCAGTGTCCTCCTCTAGGAAAAAACTGGGAACTTTGATAAATAGATACCTTTGTAGTCCCTTAGGATTTGACAGCTGGGTGACCTTGAAGCTCCATGACCCAGAACTCCTGTAGAACAATCAGCACAAATATTTACAAAGTGTAATTTTCTGTGTACTAATTTCCTTGGGGAGATCAAAGATGTGCACCTAATGAGAGGCAGAGATAAGACCTTATAATTCCTCATACTCTGCACAGATGCTAGATAGAAAGGCAGACACACAGACAAATGGTAAGTATAGATAAGCCCTGCAGATAAGTGCTATAGTATCAGACTTGACACGGTTATTTTTCTCCAGTATCTCCAGTTACAGATAATGCCTGCCACAGAAGGTATTCAAGAACTATTGGTTAAATGATTGATTGAATGAATGAATAAATGATGCCTCTAATTGTGAATTAAAGTATGGCTTGTCTTTGGAAATTGAGTATTTCTGCCTCACTGGATGCTAAATAATTACCCTCTTCCAAACTTTCCAAGAGGCAAACTGCTGTACTGAATTGTGCTAGATGGTTTGTAATATCCCAACCCAGCTCTTCAAGTCCATGGATTCTATCAATATGCAAATGTGTGGCTATAGAGCCAAGAAGAATATGTATGGCCTCCTCCCCAGGTAGAATACATTTGCACCTAGTGAGGTGTTAGTCTATGTCACTAGGTAGAGATACTTGTAACTCCTTAGAAAAGTGTCTTCTATTTTATTTAGATGTGCTGTAGTCATTTATTAAAGTCAGTAGCAGAGAGTCTGAGTTGAAATCAGGCAGGCCTGAGGTAGTGGGGGGCCCTCTGCAGAGATCCTGACAGGATAGGAGAAAGCCATTTAAAATTAATTCCCTGGAAATCATTGTGAAGGGTGCACTGCAGCGTGAAGGTGGGTTCTGAGGCAAGCAGGAAGATTTCACGTCATTGTCCCTCTCAGATTCCTTCAGTGATGACTGTTGGATGCAAAAAAAAAAAAAAAAAATCTTATGTGTGAGAGTAAAATACCCAACTCCCCAGCCTATCATTTTCAGTATTGTTGGTGGCGAAAAATCTGGAAGAAAGCACAGGCAAGAACATGCGTCTTATTTGCAAAGATAGTTAAGTCCATCAAAAGCAGCCAGCATCAGCTCCATCTACTTCTCAGCCCCTGTGAGGTTAGGAAAATACCCACAAGTCTTTCAGGATAAACCAGTGACATAAAACAGCAGTCTTAAGTCAGGGCACACAAAGGCTAGTGATCGGGGACTGTGCAGCCAATCCCTGACCTCGATGCCAGAGAGTTAACCCCAAAAAGTAGAGCCACAGCAGTGGGAGCAGACAGGGCAGCTCTTCAGGACAGAAGCTCAGAGTGCATGCTGCACACAAAACCCCGAGGATTCCGGGGACGTTCAGGCTGTCCCAGGAGAGCTGCCACTGACTTGCCCAATGAGAGGCAAGGTTAGTTTGAGGTCAGGCTGAGGTCAGTGTCCTCTTCCTAATGAAACAAAAGACTGAGAGAAGCAGTTTTAGGGTTAAGTGTTCTTTTCTGAAAATGAGCACCATCCATTCAATTCTCACTCTCCCTAAACTCCTGAGGATGATTTTATTTTATTTTTTAAGCAGATCTGTTCTGTGTGAAATAATTCTTGGTCTTAAATGTCATGTGTATACCTTGAAGTCAGATTGCTTGGGGGGCAGTGGAATGAATCAGGTTCATTATTAATACACAACTACGATGACACACTTGGGTCTTCCAGGGAGATTCACATAGCCTGGGTGTGAATGCAAAGAAAGCTTGAGCAATTCAGGAAGAGACTTACTTTAAAATACTGAAATTAAAACCTGAAATAACAAATCCAGCTCACCCAAATTAGGGGATGTATCCTCATGTTCCCCTGGGTTTCAAAAGGCCCACACAGCCTGCAGCCTGAATAAGAAATATTTGGAAATAGATGCTGTGCCACAGGAAAAAGAGAAAACAGTTGAAAATCACAAGGAGTGCTAGGTAAAATATTTGGAAGTTGCAGATGCTCAGAAATCCACTCAGAGTACAAGGATCCACATAGCACAAAATCAACATGTACCAATTCACGTTCATGTGCTTCTGATGTGTTAGGCCAAGCTTGTCTAACTCGCGGCCCAGAGGCTGCATATGGTCCAGGACAGTTTTGAATGCAGCTCAACACACATTCTAAACTTTCTTAAAACATTATGAGATCTATTTGCAACCTTTTTCCCCCCTAGCTCATCAGCTACTGTTAGTGTGAGTGTATTTTATCTGTGGCCCACGACAACCTTCTTATGTGGCCCAGGGAAGCCAAAAGGTTGGACACTGCTATTTAGGCTATGCAAAGAAAGAACCCTTGACCTAGAAACTCAACTCTAAGCCTTCAAGCTGAAAGGAACCTCAAATGGTACATGACCCAATTTAGCTCTTCAGAGAGCTCCTATTGATGGCCCAGACCTATAGAACCCTTAACCTCTAGGACCTCTGATGTGTTGTGACAAAAAGTAAGCCAGTCCTAATTCTCAGCCAGCTCAGTCAATGTAGGGTTGCATGATTTGAAGGTAAGTCTCTAAGACTCAGGCTTGTCACCTGTCAAAGATGAACTAAATCATCTTTAAACTTCTTTTCCAGGTCTAATGCAATTTTTCTACCAATGCAATTATTTCCCCACCCAGAAGGCAATTGCTTTGGTCTTTAATGCATATTAACAAAGCCTCTAAAATATGAGTTATCCAAAAAGGGACATACCCCAGATTTTGTAAAAATGTCCACTCTCCCTTTTCAGGGCTTTAAAGAAACTATCATGTTAGATAATGGTGGGGTCAACTGTCTACTAGAAGGCGAGTATGGGAATTAAGGGACAGGCATCATACTCCAGGCCATGCCACATGGCACTTGTGAAAATAGAGGATGATCTGAAATACATTCATGATGAATTTCTGAGTAAGCCTCAGAAATTCGCTTCCATGGAGTCACTTCATGGGAGCCATAATAAATCCTCTTCTACTTCATGTTTCTGGGTTTAGCCTTGTTTGTTATTTAATCTACAAATCTAGAATTTTCCAGTCACTCATGACAACACTTCACATTTAGAAATAGGCAATCTTCCTGAATTGTAAATAGAAGTGAAAAGAGAAGATAATTCACTTGGGGTCTTAAAATGTTGAAATTGAAACAATTGCCTCCTTATAAGCTCCCTCCCTACCCCCATCTCCTGACTTCCCCTGTGCATAACCTCCTAGCCTGCAACTGGGAGGCTCAGGGACACTGCAGCCCAGCCCTGCCCACATACTGGCATCTGTTCTCACCACCCAGAAGAAAGTGAGATTAAAGGCAGCTGCTTAATCCTCCTGCAAAGCTCCTTAAGCATTTCTATCAGGGTTAGCTCAGTCGTGCTTATTCAACCTGCCTCTGGAGAATATCCAAGTTTAGGCCCTTCTATTGAATGTCACGTTAAGAGAAATGAGAGACTGGGTCCTGGTCAGGAGGGCAGCTAGGAAGAGACACAGGGGGCAGGAGGGCAGCTAGTGGGAAGAAAAGTAAGCCCTCCCTTTCTTGTGTGAAGAGAAGTTCTCATTCCCACTCCCAGCATGATTTTGGTTTCATCCCTGACTAGCTTTGTCTCCCCATAACGCCCAAAGGATTTTTCAAAAGGATTCAAAATGATTCTTAATTTGACCAAATATTTTGAGCACCTCCCGTGGTCCAGGAACCATGCTAGAAGATCCCAGTGAGCTGGAGAGGGGACTCCTGCTCTCACAGGGCGGAGCCTGGAAAGGGAGACAGAGGTCTGAGAGCAGCCACAATAGAGCAATGTGGTTAGGTACTGTGATCGAGGGGGTTGGAAAAAAGCTATGGGAGCACACAAATGCAGCCTAGAGCAGATGACAGTTAGGTTGGAAAGCTTCACGAAGGAGTCACATTTAAGCTCTAAACCAAAAGACAAATTGTAGAAGGCCAATGCCAGCAGAAAGGTGGGGCTGGGAGTAGGGGAGTGGTGACAGGGAGCAAAGAGGGCATTGGGGATGAAGGGTCATTATGGTTAGGAAGATCCTTCTCACCCAAGCAAGGAGTTCAAGCTTGATCCCATCCCCGAGGGAGATGAAAAGCCACGGAGACCAATAAGACCACCTTTGCCATTTAATAGCTCTGTGGTTGCTCAGTAGGAGAAAGACTTGGAGTCTTTCATCTTGGAGTAAAGATGAAGGATCATAAAGAGACGTCACCTGCAATGAGTTGGCATGGGAAGTGGCAGTTGTGCTAAGGAGAAGGCTGGTTTGGTGACTGTCAGTGTGTGATGGCTGAGGAAGAGACAGGAATAAAGGGTACAGTGCAGGTTTCTAGTCCGTGGTGGATGTAGCAATGCAGAGTGAAGAGCAAGGACCTGACGTGGTTTTAATAGGTGCCTCTTACCTCCCCATTCTGGTTTTCTTTTTTTTGTTTTGTTTTGTGTTCTGTTGTCTCACACACACACACACACACACACACACACACACACTATGGATTGATTAAGGATAGGATTGAGTTTAACAGTGACTTTGAAGATCCAAGCCATTGATTAGAAAATTATCTTCAAAGCTGGGACAGGCGAGGAGAGAAAAATGATCTCCTGCCACCTGAATCTGCATGGAAGGGTTCCACAACCTTTGTTCTCACATGACAACACATGTGTGATGAGAACATATCTGTGTGGACTCACAATCTGGTCTAGCAGAGAGCCGGTGGGGGAGGCACCTGGAGGGAGGGGTACGGAGGAAGGAGAGCCAGGTGTGCGTGTTCAGAGCAACTCTGTTAATGATCTGGAAGAGGAAGTAAACTGCACATTCATGAAGTTTTTAGCTGAATAGCCAAACAGGAAACACTAGGGAAAATAGCAAAATAATTGGAGTAAAAACCTAGTGGAGAGCAGAGAATTGGATCCTGCATACCCACTTTTGTGATGGTGATTTATTACAATGGGACCACATTCTTTCTATGAAGAGATGAGAAGGGTGAGCTATTAGTTACGAAGAGGTACATTAGCTCCATGAAGTTACTGTGCTGTGGTTCATTCGATGTTTCATTAGGCATTAAATGACAGACAATAATAATAATATTAATCATACATGGCTAACATTTATGTAAGTCTTACTATGTGTTGGCTAAGCACACTACTACGTCTTTTAACATTCTATGAACTCTATGAAGCGGACACTATTACAAATGAGGAGAATGAAGTTTAGAGCACGTGTCTCAGCTCAGATCTCACAACTACTAGGTGCAAAGATGAAATGAGAATCCAGGTCTCTGTGATGCCAGAGGTTCGGGTCCTGACCACCACCTACCTGCCAAATGCATTATACAATCATGTCTTAGAAGAATAAATGATATTGTATAAACTGAATGAACCTAATACTCATAAAATCATTTTAATTCTATTGCTGAAATTCAATGAAATTCTATGTGAGTGAGCTATTTGCATCAAAACCCTCTAGCTTCCTTATCAGCAAAATTTACCCATGTAAAACTCCTAAACATTTTTTAAGATACAGCATAAATACCTTTTGTTGAGCATCCCAGATTTCAGAAAAGGCCATAAATTCCTCTACTATTCAGAGCCTCAATTCATTCTTTACAGTAGCTCATTTTATAATGTGTCGGCAATCATTCTCTAGTTATGTGGCTTCCTCATTATCTTATGAGAAGGACTCTTAAGTTATTCATATTTGTGTTCCATTCATCTAGCAAACTACCTTGAACTTAGTAGGTTCTCAATAAATATGTTTTGAAGGAATAAAAGGATGATTGGATGATAAAGTATGGATGCTATTAACTAACACATAAATTTAATTTGCTGTCACTGTCACAATCATCTGGTTATTGAACAAGTATATAAATACATTAAACTTAGTTGACAAATGTTCAGTAAATCCTTAGTTCCAAAAGTTATGTGCTTAATTATAAGCAATGAGCACTCCCAAAGGCATGGCTTTGATGATAAATTTTACTATTGTCAACCTATCTTCCTTACCACACAATTGACAATTATATCCAGAAATAAGATTGCACTTATAGAGGCAAACCAAAAATAGACAGATCTAAAACATCATCAGAGGTCCCAAGGAATCCTTTGTGTGTCACAATTCATGCCAATTAAACAGGTGTGGTCAGGCTCTGCACAATGCTCATGGTTTCTTTAGCCTCATCTACTGACTGTCCCTTCTCAGGTACCACATTTCTATTGCATCACATTAGTTGGAGGTCAGTGAATTTTTCAAACTCTCTCTTGCTTTGGACACGTGTACACCATATTTTTATTCCTTGTTAAAATCTCCCCTCCCAACTTTGCTCTCCTTTGCTCTGTGAACTTCAGTCTGACAGCCATACCCTCGCCCTTTGTCCCATGGAGATACTTCTGTGCATCCCCCTGGTTCCTCCTTGGCAAGTATAGCAGTCATCATGAAGTATTGTCACAAGTTTCTTTTATTCTCTGTGTCTTGTTCCTACCCAGTGTCTTGTTAGCTGCTGTGTCTCCACTACCTAGCATGAGACCAGGTGGTCTGGTTTGGCTCATATTGTGTGGAGAAGGAAATGAAGGAGAGATAGAGAAATGAACAGAGGAAGAAAAAGCAGGAAGGCAGACACTAATCCTATCCTGTCATTTTTCTAATGTTCAGGGATAAGTATAAAGTGTTCTTCTACCAGCCAATTTAAGCCCAGAAGTCTATCCTCATGGCTGAATACCCTCATATGTAATAGATATTAGCCCACACATGATAATGGCACTGTCATTAGAGAAGAAAGAAGGAGAGAAGAACACAGAAACACACACAGAGAAAGAGAGTGTCTTGCTGGCTTACGGCAGAGAAAACCATGCGAAGGCAAGAGTTTAGGGGAGGCAAATGGATTTTTAAAGCCAGTCTTCAAATCTTTTACATCTTTACGAGCACATTGAGGTTGTTAGGCTGGGGACAGATAAAAGCCACGGAGTGTTTTGGTTTGCTGACAACCTCTGTACAAATGAAGTTCCAAAAAGCATCAGCCTCTACTGTAAGCACTTGATCCAGGGAGAGTATGGTGACTTTTTAGAAAACATTATAAAAGGTGTAGATTATATCAGGGGTAAAAGGTAAAAAATAATTATACTTTTAAAGTCCACTGCAACTTCCAGATGCTGCCACAGCTGTATTTTAATATTCCAATACCAGGGCAAGCGTGGATCTTGCTATGTGCCTCTTATCTTCCCCTCACATACCAGTACTGTCAATGCCATTGGCAATTTTACATGTAAATGAGCCCATCCATCATTCCTTACTTTGCAGCAACTCACTTCGAAGCCTGCCATAGAGTTACACCATTAAATCTCCCTGCTTTACAATATACATCATGACATATTTGACATCAATCAGCTGTGTCAGACTGCTCACCATAAACCATAAACTTGCTCTGCATCCCTCTCTGCACGGGGCGATTAAACCTGCCTGGGGTAGCTTCCTGATTACAGTGATAAATGGTGGTTCCTTTCTCACTCGCTTCCTCCACCTGTTCTAGCCTCTGTCACAAACTCCTCATGCCTGACTTGTGGAAGAGGCAGTGGTCAACGTAAAGTGTATCCTGGAATGCTAATTTGTACATGTAGGTTCAAATAGTGATTTTGGTGATCACTGATTGGCTCTAGGTTATGACATTGGTATTTTAAAATGAGAAAATTGCAGGTTTTGTCATGCTATGAGGACACATAAGATGAATACTTAAAGTTCTTCTAAAGACAGCTCTCGTGCCTAGAAGAGAACGGCCCACACAGTCATTCTCAATTCATAGTGATGGACGCTACTAGCCACATGCCCACCAGACCTCTATACACAATGTGGAATTTCTGCCAGGTTACCTCTAACTACATCCACTTCCTGTTCAAGAAATCATACCAGAATTCATGGGAGGGAAAAATGACATTATTTTAAGTATAACCTTGAGTCTGTTCTAATTGATTGTTTTAAGTAGTTCATTTGCAAACTTCAGCACTTTATTTTTAGAAGTAACAAATTACTTGTGACATGCTTGGAGGTTGCATCACACCATAAAGCTGATTGCAACACACCAGTGTATCATGACACTCCATTTGAAATCCACTAGACTAGATGAGGCACATGCTTTTTTCCAGCAGGCAAATCCAAGAGAATTTTAGCAATATGAAGAGATACTCCACTGAACTGACTAGGCAATCCATCTGATCACTGCAAAGTCCTTTTGCCCTTCCTTCTGTTGAGTCTGAGATAACAGCTACTTCCCCTGCTTCCTGGCACCCTGACCAAGCCATCTGCTGACCAGTGGAAGCAGCCTCGATTGTGTGTGCACTTGAGAATATCTCCTAAGCAATAAATCAGAAGGCTCTTTGGACCCAACAAAACACACAGCGGTGAGCATTCTTTATCCACATATATCCATTTCAGCCACAGACCTCGTACCTCTCCACCTGCCACTTTGTTCTGATTTCTATCAGTCTGGCTGCTTGGGTCTCCTTTTTCTAATGATCTCATTCATCTCCTGAGTCCAGAGTGGTTTGTCCAAACCAGGGAATACAAACCCATCTGGAAAGAGCAGAGTAAAAGGTTGGGCTATTTATTAGAGCCACAAATAAGATTCAGTGTCATATTACTTCCAGGATGCCCACAAAAAGGATGTGTTTGGGATGGGTGTCAGGGGAGTGAAGAAAAATATAAGGAAACATGACAGAGATGGGAAAAGAGAGTCATTCTGTTTGGGGGATTCAGCTGGTCTCTTGAAATAAAAGGAAGGGGTAGGAAGAGAATGGGAGGGAGGAAAGAATCCGAAAGCATAGGAGGGACAGGAAGGGAACAAAAGGAGAAAGTAAGCTTCTCACTTTCATTCTTGGGACATTCAGAGTAATGAACCCTTTTCTAGAGAAGATGAATGGGCAGCTGTAGAGATTATGAGTGAGGTTTTATTGCAGATCAATAAATCTGTGTCACAGATCTCCATCTGGAGAGAGTTTTAATTTAAAGGAAGAGTGATGAGCTCACAGTGACAATAAATCAAAAAGTTGTGTATTCACGTATGCATTAACCTTCTATCAAAACATACACCAACGCCAAGGCAGGATTTTAGAAACAAAGCTGATAGGTTATTTGGAAGAGAGCCAGTGGAGCCCAGGAGCGCACCTACCTTGGGACAGAATCAGAGAAGCTGCTGTCTCACTTGGCCCCTTGGCCCCCATGTCTTTGAGGAGAACTGAGCAGGAAGACGAGGATTTATATCAGCGTCGTTAATAGGAATTGCTGGTTGTCACCAGAGGACAGCTGCCTGAGATCAAAGTCAAGGAGAGTTCTCCGAAAAGGAGAAAGGAGATTTCCCAGCAACAAAACTGAGATAGCAACTGACAAAACGGGGTGGGGGCATATGTAGGTAATTCTGAAACCTGTGTTCAAACACAATTTACAGTGCTGGGTGTCACTCAGAAGCCCACCCCATCAGGGCCCACTCTTTTATCACTTCTCCCCCTCCATGCTGACCATCTTACACTAATGTCCCCCATACCATCAGAGCAGTAACTGGCTGCTCCCAAGTTGCAGTTGTGAACTGAAGGCAGCAAATTCCCTGGGAGAATTGAGTTTGGATGCAGAGCACAGTACTGCAACTTGAAAAGCAAACCAGACACAGACAGTGTTAATCTGCTACCAAGATATCCCAAGACAGCTGGCAGTGTGTGAAGGAGGCCCACTTATTTGCTCACCAATTGGTGTCAGTTTTGCGTGCTGCTCTAAATGACTGAGCTATTCTTTCAAAGATTTTTCTAGAAATCAAGAAGGGAACTAAAAAAGTAAAGTACTTTTTTGGTGTCCATCATCAAACCAATCTATCTTTCCCTGTAAACATTTTTATATATATAAAACTGTGTGTGTATACACACACACACATACACACACACACACATAAAATACAATTCTATATGCACACTAAAGCAATATATCCATTTATCATATGTATGCACTAATTCCTTTATTTTCTAGTAATAAAAAGTGTTAGATATCTCTATGCACATGAGGACTGCTAGGTAGATATGAAGGATCATATTACTGATTAGAAAATTAAGACTCAAAAGGACCATTAAGCTACAATTCAAGTCTGTATCTGTCTGATTTCATTAGCCAGGTCCTATCTTCTGTCCTACTAACGTCTTGGTGTATGTGTGGCTTCTATACACCTGACAAGTTGCTCCCTTTTCAACCTAGCTTTTATTATGCTCCCTCCTGTGTGGACTGCTTCACAGTGATGACTTAGAACAAGCATTGCATACGCTGCTTCCACAGCCTGGACTACCCCATCCAGGACCTTCCTCACACTTGGACACATAGTTCGGGACTCTGGCACCTCCCTTGACCAACACACAGTGCCCTCAACAGAGCTAACTCTTCTTTGTTTTCTCTCTTGACGTATCTCTCTCAAAGCACTATTTTTCTTTACTGAGTTTATTATTTTATAGGTATGATTTTTTGTGTCCACAGTTCTATGAATGTTCTATGGCTTCTTTACACCTGTTTACATCATGCTTAGCACACGCAGTGTCTGATCCATAGTAGGTGCTTTAGAGTGTTTGCTGAAGGTGGCTGGAAGAATATTTTTTCACTAGTGAAGTTTTCATGAAGACAAATGGATTCTGACCAAACAAATGCATACATGTCACAACAGAAGTACAAAGAGGACTCTGGTCCATGAAGACCTATAACTGGCTGCCACTTCCTTATCATCGTTAGGAATGTGTGCATACCCTTCTGCTGAGCCTCCTTCCTCCTTCAGCCAGCAGGCCTGATCTACTCATCAGCACAGCAATTTCTATGACATCAGCTCACAAATTCCATTCCAGGGATAAGTAAAGTGAGTCATAGAGAGCAGGCCCTGGTCTTGTGACCTAGTGAGTCAAGTGAGCAACCAAACAGAACCCTAAGCTTTTGAATTATTACAGCTTAAACTTTGTTCACTCATCTTCTAAATCATATTCAAGGAATGATGCCTCCAAAGTGTTGATCTTTTGCTTAAAACCTCTGTTTCCCAAGCCCCCTGCTGAATACGTTCAAAGTGACAGTTTTAGAAATGCTTGTGATATTAGTAATCTTCCACATAGCAACGCATACTATCTAAAGACACCAGTTATAATCCTTATGTAAATAACTTTAAATACAATCATATCAGACGGATATATAGCAGTGGTGTCCAACCTTTTGGCTCCCCTGGGTCACATTGGAAGAATTGTCTTGGGCCACACATAAAATACACTAACACCAACGATAGCTGATGAGATTTTTTAAAAAGGGGGGATGGGGTCATGCAAAAAAATCTCATAATGTTTTAAGAATTTGTGTTGGGCCACATTCAAAGCCATCCTGAGGTGCAGGTTGGACGTGCCTGGCATAGAGGGAGAACACACAAGACAGAAAACGCTGGTCATAATAACAAAAGCAATAATTAATATTTATCAAATGCCTAATATGTGTCAGGCACTTTTCTAGGCACTGGGAATATGGTGGTGAGTGAAACAAAGTGCCTGCTACAAGGAAACCTGCATTCCACATTAACACCTATATATCGACAGCAACTAATATTTATTGAGGACTTTCTGTGAGCCAGGCCTCCATTTTTGCACTTTGCAATGGCAACATCATGAGTGGCACTTTGAAGATCTTCAAGTAGCCTTATAACTAAGTGCTCTCCTTGCCATAGCTGCTCCACTCAAATCATACTACAGACAGAATGAGTTTCCAGAAAGGTTAGTGCCCGTCTTCAATCACCTTCAAAGGCTCCCCATTAATAGTAAATAAAGTCGCAGTCCCCAAGCATGGCATTCACAGCCCCCAAAGATCGGGCCAAATTTCCATTTCCAGTTTTCATTTTCTAATTCCTACTATGGCTCCTTCAAGTCCCAACCTTGGGAGAGGAGTGCCATCCACCCACTTCCTTCATGCTCCTGCAGATTCCTTTACCCAGACTGCTTCTTTCTTTTCTTAGCTTATGGCTCCCATGTTTGTTTTTTTTCAAAGAGTTGCCAAAATATTACCTTCTCTATGAATACCACTCCACAGCCTTCAACTTGGCCCATACTATACTCCAATTGATGCACTCCATTCACTGTGAACCCACAGTACCTTTTCTATGTCATCATTGCAGTATTATTTCCTAATTAAGTACTTAGGAGTGGTTTATGTGTTTTTCTCCTCCATCAGAGTTTGTGAACTTAAAAGCAGAGACTGTGTAATTCATATAATTCCTGTAGTGTCTAACACCATGCTTGGAACATCATAAGGGCTTAACAAATATTAGCTGAATTGAATTGGTTCTCTCTATTGTCTGAGTGCCTCACATCTGGAAATGGCTAAAGTAGTGTGATGTGTGTGAAGAGCATTAGACAAGGTGAAATCTGAAATCTGCCTCTTACTCTGCCAGTAGCTTGCTGTGTGACCTTGGGGAAATTCTTGTCCTCTCTGAGTTTCATTATCATCTAAAATGACAGGGTGGCTCTAGATAACATGAGTTCTACTACGTTACAATTTAAAATCCTCAAAAAACTTCCTCATATATTTTATGTAGTCAATAACTATTTCTTGAGCAATTTTCTCTTTTAGACACTCTATTAGGTGTTAGGGTTATGGAAATAAACTCTGAAATCAAGAACCTCATATGTTGTTCTCATATCAGCTTTGTGATCTATGCAAGGTGATTATTATTGACCTTGCTTTTTGTTTCTTTTTTTAACAAAAGAGAAAACTAAAGTTCAGAGAGCTTTAGATTTAATGATTACTAGATATTCTTAAGAATCTGAGGCATAATGTTCAAAGGCATATAAACAATTCTTTATAACTTTCTCCATAGTTGAGAACTAGTTTTTCAAAGATTTTTCACTTAGATTTATAGAAAAGCTCAATTATTGCATGGAATTTACCAGGTAATCTAATTTACTTCATTGACCAACTTCGAAAATAACGTTGTGAAGTCAATGCTGTTGCACTTTTTTATGCTAAAGATATGAGGCAGTCCTCACAGAAAGACCTAGCAGCATTTCTGTTAAAGACACTAAATTGAAATGATGGGTGTCTAATCTGATTTTCTCATAGAAATATGTTGTCACGTAGGTTGCACCCCTCACCAAAAGCATAATGTCCAACATTTGATAGGCATGACCATAAACATCAAATTTAATTTTGTGCAAATAATAAAACTATAATCTTTTTGAAGCATAAAGCTTCCCAAATCAGTTTTCTCCATTAAATTCAACAAATATTCTAAACAATTAAATTATATAAGGGTCCTCTGATAGTCAACTCTGGGGAAAAAATGTGAATAAGATATTGCTCTTCCATTGGAAACTTTGTTGTGTTATTGACAATAAGAAAATAACATGAATGTCTGTGCCAAAAGTCATAAAATGGTAAGTACCTTAAAGAAGGAAGAGCATGGATTCACATTCAATGGCCATTTGTTATGTTCTAGGTGCTAGTATGGGATCTTTCATTATATATTACTGTCCTTGAGAGGGGAGTTGCAGAATTACTGTAGAGTAAACTTTTAAAAAACGAGAGTTTTGTCTATTTGTCTGAATCCAAATCTTAATACAAGTCTGATAACTACAAATCATGTTCTTTCCATGTTTTAGGATTCACACACACACGCACACACATTTGGTAAAAAGATCAAAGAAAGCCCCTTGTAGAGAGAAGATATTTACACTGAGCTTTGTTAAAGATGGATAGAATTTTGGTGAGTAGATAATAGAGGAAGGATTCCAGCTGGAAGGAAAGACTAGAACAAAAGAAAGAGAGAGGAAATTTCAGTCATGCTCATGTAGTAACAAATATTGTGGATTGGCTAGAAGGCAAGGGATGAACATAGACCTCACATTTATTCTATGTTGAGTGTTGGGACTCTAAGGATGAAGAAGATGGTCAAGATGGTCCTAGTAGCAGATAATATAACATAGAGATACATGAGGCACTGGGAGTAGAGAGAAGAGAAAGGTTAATCCTTCCAATTTAGGTAAAAGACGTCTTTTCGGGAAACATATCCTTACCCTGACTTTCAAAAGGCGATAAAGAGTTCACTGAGGTGGAGGAGATGGAGTGAGAGTGGGTGGGGTGAGGGAAGAAATGATAATCCTGGTAGAGGGAATGATGTGGTCAAATTCAGAGACATCATCCTATGTGGCATTCTCCTAGCTGTGAAGTGTGGCATGGAATGGCTGGTACGCACAAAGAGGGAAAAGGCAAGGGCCTGAGAGAGACCAAAACACACACAGGGCATTGGGTGTGAGCTTGCTGAGTCTGGCCTAACCCCTCTCACCCATGCCTGAGAAAATAATCTAGATTAAGCTTTCCTGGCAAGGAGGTGTCATTAATAGCTTCTGATTAGGAAATGCCAGGGTCAGAATGGTTCTTTGGGAAGATTAATATAGTAGAGATATGAAGGGTAGAGACAGAAATGAAAGCAATTAATTAGTTGGTTGTTCTGATAGTTCAAGTGAGATGTAATGAAATAATAAACTAGGATGAAGGTGGTGAAGATGAAAGGAGGAGTGGGAAATTATAAAATTAAAATCAATGGAGTGACCGACTCTAGAGACAGTTTTTATGTAGGGGCCAAGGAGAGAGAGCTGGAGGTATTCCTCAGGCAATTATAAAGTGGGGTTGGATTTCAAGGTATGAGTCAAGGTTAGATACCGATTTTGACATCATTCCCACAGAGGTGATAATTAGACAGTGGGAGGTGATAAGAATACCAAGGAAGAGAGCATTTAAAAATGAAAGGAAAAGAAGTGTGCAGGGTCAAAACCCTGGGAAATACCTAAGCTTGGGAGATAGAGGAAGGTAGTGAGATCAAGTAGGAGACAGAGGACACGTGGCCACAAAAATAGAGGAGTGTCAAGAAGGCCAGTCTCACAGAGAGGAGCAGAAGATGTCCCAAGTAAAATGTTGCAGAAGGGAGTAGGATGAATTGAGATTCAGCCAATTTATTTGATAATTAACAAGTCTGTGAAAGACTTTAAGGGAAGAGTGGGAAAAAGTGTTATGGGGAGAAAACAGGTGGCAAAGTATGGAGTAGCATAGAGATGGCAGTAAACACTAAGTGCACAATGTTCTCTTACAAAGTCTATCAGTGAAAGGAAACACCCCATGAAAATTAGCTCACCCACCATCTAGAGAGGGAAAGTCATTTAAATTTCCCTTATTTGCTTCTTGGCAGCTCTGTGAAATGTCTGGAAACTGAGGACACCAGGAAAATCAAGGGTTGGAACTCTTTGCATGTGTCAGTGATTGGCGTCGTTCCCGGCCAGTCCAGAGCTGGCCCTGCACCTCCCCAAGTTCTCCCGCCCCTCTGGGCAGCACATCCCCCTCTCTGCTGAGGAAGAGACAGTCTTTCAGAATTCTCAACAGCAACAAAGGCTGCAGCACAACAAAATGGATAAAACGCAATCAATAATCCGATGAGAAATTTTATAAAGTGGGAGAAAATAGCGCTGGTTTTGTTTTTCCCTTGCTTTTTGCAGTGGCCCAGGCTATTAGTTACACATACAAAGTTCTGGAAGGATGGTTAGCACAGCACTCTCGCTGCACAGGAAACCAGCCAATCCCACACATATCGGCGATTGACAATTAATCAATGGCAGAGCAACTGATGCCCCAGGAGAGGCACCTTGGCAGGCCACCCCCATGGACCTGTCCCTGGACCCCACGCTTTCTAGCAGCAATCCTTGTCAGTGCCAGGACACACCCATGGCCTCCAGGCCTCCAGGGTGCTCATTTTCAACAGCAACATGCACCCTTCTACCTGAAGTCACTGCACATTTGGTGGGTGCAGAGATGAAGGCTGTATCGGGGGATCATGAATTCTGAGGGAGGAAAAAGAGAAACAGATAAAACTCCACAAAGCTAAAATGCTGTTTTCATGCAAATAGCCTTGAGTAAAATGCAAAGAGGCAGGGCTGGGAAGGAGGGAAACGAACAAGAAAAGGATGCAGGAGAAAAGCTGAGTCAGTGGGAGATTTTCCTGAGACGCACTAGCCACTCCTGAAGAGGAAGAACAAGCTTTCTCCCCACATTTATTATTAAATTTCTATGATACTGTAATTTAGGAGCCTTTCATTTTCGATGGAAAGAGGAAGAACTTCAGGTGCATTTCACAAAGACAGGATCTCCATTACCTCAGTATTGTAATGCTCAGAATGACTTCCTGAGAGAAGGGGAAACTGAGGAGAACCCTCGAGGGAGAGAAGGGGTGCAGCAGGAGGTGTGAGTGGGCGGGCCGGGGGGGGGGCCCTGTGGACTCTATCAGGACGGATGTGCGCAGCTCAGACTCCCCGGAAGGGCCTGGGAGATGATGTGAGCTGTCAGAGCGTTCCGGAGAGAGCACCGGTTTTGCAGGATGGAGGGCTTATTCTGGTGCCACCATCACTGGGAGCTTTCACTTAACTTTGCTTTCCTCGTTTACAGTATTGCATTATAAATAGTCCCCCTCCCTTCTGTACTGTGAGAATAAAGTGGGCTAAAAACATGAAAATGTGCAAGAAAAAAGGGTTAGCATAGCTCTATATAAATACAAGATGTTAATAGGCCTGAAAGAATAGTGTCTCTTGGTAAGAGCGTTTTTTAAAAACGAAGTGACTGTGTCTTCATGTAAAACTGCAGCACAGTCTCTAAGGGGAACCTGGGGCTTCAGAGGGGACATTGCATGCCCTGAGGTTATTGCCAGATGGTCAGGAAGGGTGGTACTATTTTCAGCTATTGGCTTGTTCCCTGGCTCAGGGAGGACCCAGGCATCTCCACTGGGTTCTTTGCCTACCTGATGTGCCAACTCCTAATATGACATTGAACCATGGGAGCTGTCCGATATTTAGCAGGACACATATATTCTACCCATATCTGGTGTGTTCTGATTTAAAATCTCCACATCAGAAGAAGTTATTCCTCTATTTTTCCTTCTTGACTGGGTAAAAGCAGTTTACATGGGTCATGGTGGGTTTGATTTGACGAAGAGGTGAGTCACTGGGTGTTGTGTAAAAGTGCTAATCTTCCCCCAACCACTTCTGAATTCTTTAATTCCTCTGACACATTAATTCTAACACCAGCATAAATGTACCCCAACATCCCTGAGAATCCCAGAACAGAAATTATAGCAATTTCCTATAACTGGAATCAAATTCCAAGGTTGGAGAGCACGGGCCATGTCCTGCTATTAATTCAAACATCCATGTGAAAGATTATGGTGGGCAGCTGTGATTCCATTAAAGGGGGCAATTTCAACTCCATTTCCTTGATAAACAGACAGAAGCTCGCCCCTAAATTGGGCTTGATAGATTTGATTAGGGTAGAGTTTTTGGAGGTTGTGGTTTCTGCAGGAAAATTGCTGTTTGATGTGCAAGGCCAAATTGCACTTGAAATCTCCTTGCATCCAGAGAGGCGGGGAGAAGAAAGAGGATGGGACACCTAGCCAATTGCTATCATCTAAGCAGCAGGGAAGTCAAGCTGTTGTATTCAAAATATCTGTTAGGTATGCAGTCAGTGTGTGTGCTGCAGAAAGCATGCCACACTCAGGGGAACCAATGATTAAAAGCAGCAAAACCAAATGTTATTTAAATAAAGCAAAATGGACCCATCCAATTTCTTTAGCCCCCATAAATCTTTTGCAGGGAGAAGGAAAGCTATGTAGCCTCATTTGGGGCCCCCTGTGGTTCTATGTTTCAGAATTCCCACTGAGAGCCTAGGTTCTAGGGAGGGGTAGAAGTTGAACCTCACGGCTTAACAGCACATTCTCTCAGCACACAGATTGATGGGTGAAATGGCAATCACACCTTCCAGACAGCTTGTTTTGTCTTCAATAAACAGGAAACTCCACTCCTTTCAGTCAGCTATACCAGCTAAGACAATGGGAATTGGGCTTATTTCTCCAAACACTGTTCTAATGTTCCAAAATCACAAACCCTTCGTGTTGGTAAATGTATTTGCTTTTCAAGTGTAAGTACTTACTGAAGCACTTGAACTCCTTCGGCATTGCCTATTTTGCCTAGCCTGAGTGTCAAGTGCATAGGTAATTGAGATTTATTGAGGATCTAGAATATGCCAAGACCGACACCAGTTATTCCTCTATTTTTCCTTCTTGACTGGGTAAAAGCAGTTTACATGGGTCATGGTGGGTTTGATTTGACGCAGAGGTGAGTCACTGGGTGTTGTGTAAAAGTGCTAATCTTCCCATTAAATTCACTACTATCTTTGGAAGTGGCTACTGTCTCCCCATTTTCAAAAAAGGTAGTAAGTTTTATCAAAGTTGAAAAAAAATGGCCAACAGCTTGTAAGGGGTAATAGGTAGACTACAATGC
Source organism: Lyroderma lyra (assembly GCA_004026885.1). Taxonomy (NCBI): domain Eukaryota; kingdom Metazoa; phylum Chordata; class Mammalia; order Chiroptera; family Megadermatidae; genus Lyroderma; species Lyroderma lyra. The sequence goes on along the minus strand of PVJL010002390.1, from coordinate 33,532 downwards.
AAACTAAAAATCACTTGCTGCCAAAATCCAAATTCATTTTATCATGGGACTGCTGCTGTAGCTGACGCTAGGGCAGTAAGGACTGGTGAGAAGAGGACATACCGTGTCCTAGTACCAGAATGGCTCCAAACTTGATAGAAGGGTAAGAGCTTGAAGGACAGTCTGCATAAAGACTGATAAAGGAAGAAAATGATACATCATGTAAATTATTGAGATTTAACATTATACAATGTAATTATCAAATCTGCCTCCGTTAAAGAAAAAATAATAGATGGATGATTGCCTATCTAGAAGCATCTATGTTAGAGCTACCTGAGGAAGACCTCTCAATGGGTTCCATGCTTCCCTCTGCCACTTGCCAAAATGCTCCATGCTGCATCTTTCGGGATATGAACAAATGTAGAAATCTACTAAACATCATCTTCTTGAATATGTCACTAGAATTTAATGAAACCACCATGGTATCCCAAAACACACCTATTTGAGAATCCAGGTCCCACCCATGTGAACACACTTCTTTACAAAATCAATACATTTTTATCCTATAGCATTGTCTCTATATATCAACATGGTCAACCTAGATGTTTAATGGAATTTACTACAGCCATAACTTTGAAACTTTTTTGTGCTGTGCTGTCTTCCATCATCTTGAATCTTCTCTATCTATTCCATCAAAGATTTCACAAGTGACTAATCAGATACTTTATTAAGAATATCAGAATATATGTTGCTAACCCAGAAACTGAGCCACACTCATCAAAATACCACTCTTTTATTTCTTTTCTCCTCCCTTCTTCCTAGGTGACCACTTCAGAGAAGGAGTGCCACCCTCTTAGCATGGTTGTTCTGATCAGCTGGCAGTGGATTCACAGCTCCAGAATGTGCCTCTCCACTTCTGCCATCCAAACAGAAACCCAGTCTCCCCTACACTAGATGTATCAGCTGGACTCTAACCCTGAAGACTCCCTTCTGTCTTCAGTGGCCTTTAATACCCCTCTCTTCACCAATCTAGACTTCTTAATGAACCCTACCCTCTGCATGGTCCACACATTACCTGAGGACATAGAACAAATAAATGAATTTCCTTTAAATCTGACTTGTGTACCTTGATGCAAGGGGCAGAGATGCCCATTAGCCCAGATCAGACTACTCCTGACGTGGTCCCGGGAGCTGTGCAGTGCTCAGTGCAGAGTGTGACACCCAGCCTGACTCTGTACTTTAGCATGTGGCACTTCAAAGCACATTCATCTTAGAGTCACATTGGATGTTAAGTCAGGATTGGGGTCAGATTGAGATTGGGAGGGCTGCACATAACATACATAGTCATATTTCAAGATAAATATGATCCATTAATTACAAAGAGTGTAAGGTGTGGCAATTTTATTCTCTGCTCTTTTTAGAATTTTTTATTAATATAAGCATGAACTCTGTTCTCATGGAACTTAATGATCTAGTAGGAGAGAGATCATTGAACACTTAGAAATTCACTGGGTGTTACCATCTGCTACCTGAAAATACCTAAATAACCCAAGGCAGGTGCAAGCACAGATGGTCATTTTCCATCTACAGGGAAGAAGACAGCAGATGCCCTAAATGACCCATAATATCTCAGAATCCATATAGTCAGACATGATCTACCTGCATCACACCTGCTATTCACATATTAGTAGAAATGGACAAGGTTGTTTTGTGGATAGAGATCCATAGGCCTCCAATTGTTTGAGATGAAACAATACCTCTCTTTTTAAAAGCTAGGAAACCTTAAAATTAGCCCCAACCACAGTACCTAGCTCATAGTAAGTGCTCATGAAATATTTGTTAAACTAATTAATTGAAAGATTGCTATGTGCTCTAAGGTAATCAGGTTTTGGACCCTTCATTTTTGCCAACCCTACTACCATGCCTTTCTGGTGGAAGCTAACCTGTGAGAGGGCACATGCAAGGAAGCATCTAGAAAAGCATCCTTGTCCTCCCTATACTTAGATGCTGTTTCCAGCAGAAGATGAGAAGGAAACCGGACCACTGTGCTGGTCTTCTGATGTCACTGTGATACCAATGGCCATGAGGAAGACGGATGGAGTGGTGCCAAGGGCAACCTGCAGACTGCGACCGGTACGTCCACATGCATCAACAAGGTAAATTAGATCACAAGAACCACTTTCGAGCAAACCCTTAGTTAATTTATTTTGCCCTGCCACCCATTATTGCTACCCTTTTCTTGTTTAGGTCTTGTATCAATATGCTTGGCTAATTTTTTTTTTCTGCCCAGCTGCCAACCTTGGGCAGAAGAACATCTGGTATATCCCCAAAGGGCATCAGCCCATTAAGAAAGGCAAATTGATTTTTTAAATTTTCATAAATCAGCAGTCAAATGAAAAATGTCATTTTAAATTATAAACATAACCGAGTCGAATGCATGGCTGCTACCTGGGCACAATTAGAATTATTTATGACTGTTTAATAGTTGTTACGGGGGCATTGTAATTTTAATTACATGATACAAGGTGAGATAATTATTTACTGATGCTGACATGGAATTGCCAATAATTACTTAATATCTGCTGGAAATTATTCAACAGTTTTTAATTAGTGATACATACTAAAGTGAATGTTATTTTCCAGAGAATATGAAAATCTATCCATGAGAAAAGACACCTGGGAGTTATATTAATAATTGCTCTAAAATGCATTATTGATTTGTACACATTACCATACTGTGTTATTACTTTTCAATATTTGAGGGATTCTTGCCGACATCAGCCAAATAACAAAAATGTAAGCAACGACTCTCATGGTGGGCCACCAACTAGAAGAAAAGGCATGTATTTTAACAGGTCCCATTTGTCTCATATTTTCTTGGACTCTATCCGGGATAAACAAAAGAAAACGATGGTGTCACAAGCATACACAAATGCTGTTTGTCCACCGCATCATTTCATTTCAATTATAAAGTCCTGGAGGGCAGGAACCTCTAGGCAGTCACACCTAGAGCCAATGTTCTGTAAAGGAAGAGGATGTGGAACAAAGATAGTTGTTCATCACTACAGAATGCCTTTCATTATTTTGTGGATGTTCTTTTTATTCATCCTAGGAAACCACAAAAGGAAAAAACAATGAAAAATAACTTCACTAGCTTCTAATAAATGGTATTAAGTCATTTACGTGGTATAAAGATTACTCAGGAACACCATTACTTACTAAGGAAGTTATTCAGAATCTCTTTTTTATGTTAAAAAGCATTTAATTAAACTTACATTATTAGATCTGGCTAAGTATTTCCTTTAGTTATTCATGAAACAATGAAGTGCTTTACTAAGAGAAAACAAAAGAAAGAAATATATTTCTATTTAATCACTTGCTAAATATTTTTGATGATTTGCTAAGGATGACTCCCAATTATTTGTAAGGGTGATGAATTGAATTCTTCCTCCCCTGACTCGTTAATGCCGCCTTCTGCAGGAGAAGGGAAAGGGAGATTCATCCTGCCCTGAAGGTACGGCCTACTCCGTGCCCCACCGTACGGGGCGGGAAGCAGCCTTTCCCACCCTGGGTCCTACCTAGCTCCAGTTTCAGCCTCTCCCTCATCTGTGGATGCCAAAGCCCCCGTGTCTCTCAGCTCCAGATGTACCCTCTATAGCCTGCCTTGCGATGCTGAGGCTAGGATTCGCCAAACTCTCTTTCTTTTGTGCCAGCTGTTAGGTTCTTCGGAACGGGACATAAAGACAGAGCAGAGGCAGGAAAGGGCAGAGGGATCTACTGCTTTCTGTTGGCTTGTTCTTCCTATTGGCGTTACCCCAGCAATGACCCTTCACCCTGGCAGCACTTCGTTCCAGGAGCAGTGAGGTTGAGGGAGGACTTTGCCTTGGGGGTAACATTTAAGGGGGTGACAAAAAAACTCAGTAATCAACATACACATTTGAACATATATTTTAAAAAAATAAATGAATGCAACAATCAATGATAAAAAGTATAAACATTTAGAATAAAGACTAGCATTCTGACTTTTTCCTTTGCTCTCGGGGTCCAACAGGCTGCTCTGCTGACTGCTTCTTGAAACTGGCACAAGGGTGCACATCTAGTGAAGCATGGAGCCCAAATGTCATTCCAGGCTCTAACTCCAAAGCCTTAATTATCCACCACTTACTACATGGCCAGCGTGGTCATGATGTGTACCTGCAGAGGGCATCACCGACTCCTGCTTTCTGAACTGGGCTTTTTATTTAACTTAGAGCGGACCAGGCATAGGCTTTCAAAGAACATGAATGTTTTTCACATGTCACATGGAATTCTTTATTTCTCTAAAATCTACACTTGATTTTAGATGCTATGCATTCTAGGGCACTCTGTCTTAAAAATGACTGCAAAAAGTTGCAGTTTTGACCATATGTGCACTACTTACTCACTCATTCATTAGTTCATTCGACTAACAGTCACTGAGTACCTATTTTGTATCAGTCTATTGCCATTATTCATTCAAGCACTTGTGGAATTCAATGAATGAATTGGTAAAAAGTAGCAAAGAGTGAAAATTTGTCTTCCTTGGGATAACTTTCAAAGAATAAAGCAGCAAAATATGGATGAGAAATAAAGGCATTCTACATATATGAAAGTGCTGATTTATATCAGAAATTAGAGGTTGTGAAGACATCTGGTGATTTCTTTGGATAATGGCTGTTGTGAATTTACCTGAGTCATAACTCTAAGCATCACAGAGCTATAGAATCCCTCTACCTCTGTGGCCTTTTTAAAAGTAGGCCATAACAAAATGACTACCCAGGTGTGAAACACTGAGTTGTACCCAGAATGTCAGTGTGACCACCCATGGCGCCATTGCAGAGAGGGCATTACCCTCCCAAGTCAGATGTGCAAAAGAGATCCATGCACCCCTCATGGCCCGGGGAAGCGGCGTGGCACTCAGCAGGCTGTACGTGCCACCACTTTTCACGCCCTCACACCCCCCCTTCTCTCCTTGCTGACAACAGCATCTACTTGCCTGGAGAGTTCAGTGGTCTGAGGTGATTACACCCAGCAAATATTTGTAGATGGTTATCCTGTCTGTTCCACAGTCACAGCTCAGACAAATGATAAATACTAAGGTCTTTTAATCTTATCTCACAAGTCAATCCCTCCAGCCTTCTAATCATTCTTGTTGCTCTATGGCGACAACCTTTCCATTTGTCTACCTCTCTCTGGTACAGAAATGACGGGCAGCAGAGCCCAGCACAGCAGCTGGAAGGTGGAGCTTAACCCCAGCGTGTGTTCTGATGCTCAGACAGATGCAGAGGCCTCGAAACATTTCATCTGTGCTTCAGGAATCTTCTACTAGGATCTCTTCCTAGCACAATAATTCCAATTTTTGAAAAAAAAAATAGGGAGTCAGGAAACATGAAGGGTAAGCTGTGCATAATGTAGGGATTTTAAGCAATCTAAAAGAATCTTCTATCTTGTGGTTCCAAAGCCAGCAGTGGAAGGTGCTATATAAGCTCAAATCAGACTGACTTGGGAGGGAAATGCTTAGGTGCTGTGCTTTTGGTGCATTATTTAACATCTCTGTCACTCAGTTTTGTTTTGTTTTGCTTTGTTTTAATCTGTAAAATGAATATCCTGCTTCCAATTTTATAAGGTTGCTTTGAGTTAAAAGAGATAATATAGCAAAGTATTAGGCATAGTATCTGGCATTCCTGTAGTCAGTCATTAACCAATATACATACACTGACTTTGCATCTCCACTTCCCTAGACTGTGACAGCATCAAGTGCTGAGGTTAGTGTATAAAAAAGGCAGGAGGGTTCCCTGGTGGTGTAGTGGCTTAGGCTTCGGTGCTCTCAATGCTGCGGCCTGGGTTCGATTCCCAGCCAGGGAGCCACCACCAAAAAAAAAAAAAAAAGGCAGAGATAGCCTTTCTCCCAAGAAGTTCAGCAGATACTTAGCATAGTTATTATCATTAATAATAATAGTAATAACAATTAATTAAGTAGTCACAGCCAAATAGTAGTGATATCACCATTATTATTACTATGAGAACTATTCTGCAAACAGAACAGAGCAGGCTCAGTAAGAACCTCTTAGACCACATTTCTAGGTAGCTCTCAGTGTTTTCCAATTTTTGCAGTGGAGATGGAAAATGGAAGTACTGAAAATTCCTCCTAAGCAGCAGCAACCCTCACTAAGGAGAGGTCCAGGGCCTGCATTGTAACCTTGACTCTCACCACTCCACTTCCATGGGTACATGTACCAGCTGCATTCTGGAGAATCTGACCCAAATATTCCCTTTTACGGTATAGATAACTGCTAGTGAGAGAAATTAAGTGACTTAAGTAAATACGATTCATTCTACAAATATGTAGCTATTAAGCAGACACTTAACAAGATATGTAGAAAACAAACATTTTTATAGCCTAATCATTCTTCTTACACATCAACTGCCTTTATGCTTAGTCTTTTTAAACTTGAAGACAAAATGAAATCAATAGCAATTTGAAGAGCAAGGAGCACGCTTGGCAGTTCAGGAGGAGTGTGAGGATGCTGTATCTATTTGTGAATGCTGTCTTACCGCATCCTTTGCTCTCTCAGATGGAATAGGGCAAAGATGGCAGGAGTGGCGATCAGGTAAGAGGGAACTGTGTGCAGAGGTGGTGAGAGCACTATAGAGCAGTGAACAGCATGAGCTCTAGTGGTGTTAAGGGTCACCTGAGGCTAGATTATCATGGGTACTGGAACAATCAGGCACAGAGTTGGGACTGGGGCTTGATATGGTGCCAACCGAAATCCAATCAGTTGGGCAGGTGATGCAGCACCAAGAATAAGCCAAGGCCTGGAGGATCAAAAATCCATGAAATCTAACCGTGATGAGAGGACGCTAGGCAGAGGAGCAGAGATCCAGAACAGAACCTGGACTTATTCGTGGACATCAACTGGCGGCATGTCCCCAGGCTCCCATGACATTCTCTGTCAATTTCTGTTTTTGTTTTTATTTTCCAGGATATCGAGTATGTTTAAACACTTTCCCCTGTGTTAAAATGCCATCTTTTTAAAAGGATTTGGATGTTATTTAGGACAGAAAAGATCAAGGAAAGGGGATTAGTCATGCCCCAAATACAGACAGCTGGAGCTCTTTTCTTTCCCTAACAACAGCAATTATTAGGGACCCACAATAAATAGCCTGTTAGGTTCCAAGCACTGGTTCTACATACATTAACTTTGTGACTTCTGACAAACAGCCCTTTGAGGAGTACATTGCTATTTCTATTTTTAGATGAGCAACCTGAGGCTCAATGAGATTAAATAACTTGCCCCAAATTACACAACCAATTAAGCTTTAATCTCTAGCCGCAAAGCCAAATTAGGCAATGTTTCACCTTCTAAAGGGTCTCTTCACTTAATGCTTGGTTCACTCAGTTGTTCACTGATGCAGTCACTTATTCCCTCTTCCAACAAATATTTATCAACGACAACAAACATTCTATATTTGTCAGGCTGCCCTTGCAAAAGTCCTGTAGGCCATTGGGAGTCAGGGTAATGGTCACCCTTGGAAGGGTAGATGATGACTGGAAGGAGCATGAGGGGACTTCTTAGATGTCGGTACTGTTCTACTGGTAGATCTTGCTACTAGTTACATTGATGTGTCTAGTTTGGAAAATTTATAAAGCTGTATACTTATGATATGTGGAGTTTTTTGTATGTACTACCTATGCATGTATACATACACACACAAATGATAATAAACGCGTAAACAAATACAAAAGTAAACAAGCAACAAATACACTGTTCTTGGCTTTAGAAAAATAACACTTTGCCAAATAAAAGAAAATAACTCATTCTTAGCCAAAATATCTGGAAGTACTCTATTTGTATTGATGTTAGGCATAGCTTACTTTTTTGTAAACTATATGTATATGTGTATGTATTATTATATATTTATACACACACACATATATACATACTTTACTACTTACTACTTTATTATATTATTTGAACAAATAAAAAGAAAAAATATGGAGAAGCTGAGGATAGACCTGACTCTCCATAGTGAATGAGGTCCCTGTATTCCAGGCTAGATTGGTAAGAACAACACATGATTCAGCATATTGCAGTACAATTCCAGAATTCTATATAAGTATGTAATCTTATGAATTCCTGCACAGAAAGAATAAGTGGTTATAAAGGAAAAAGAATCAGACAACATTGAGGTCATTGGCAACACAGGAGCTAGAGGACAATGACATAACATTCACAGATGGCTGAGAGAAAATGACTGCAATATTGGGATCCTATGCTCAGTCAAGACATCATTCATCTCTCAGAGCAAAGGAAAGATACTGAGAAGGGCAATAATTCAGAAACGACTTCGTGTGGATAGCTCATCGGAAATACTCAAGAACGACCCCAAGCACACCAGGATGAGGCAGAAGAGAGGCTGCAGGATGGGGAAGGTAAAAGAAGGAGAAACCAGTAAGAAATGAGCACTGATCTGTGTTCCTCAAAAGTGGAAAAAGAGGGATTGCCCCAGCATTGTGTTTAAGCCCATTCTTGAAAAGGAAGGAGTGTTCTCAAAAAGACATGATAGAAATTGTCCAAAATGCTGCATTAAAACCACAACTTCAGGTTGAGGGGAAAGAAAGTAAAAGAAAAGTAAAGAATATCAAAGATTTGACATGAGTTAAGGGGAAAGAGGAAGAAAAGTTTTCCAAACATTATATCTAACTGGCGAGGGTTGGGGAGAAAAATAGAGCATTTTTGTAGATGAAAGTCACCCTTAGGGGAGAAATTATATTTTACATTGTATTTAAATAATAGGGAAAATCTCTGATTGCATCAGCAGAAAAGACTCTAACTGTTAATAATGTAGACTGAAACTTTTAAAAATAAAAAGGGCAGCCATAGAATAAAGAGTGATTAAGATATAATTGATATTGATCTACATATACTCTACAATATATGGTCAATTTTATAACACAAAATTATCCATGATGCAAGATACACTTGATAAAAATAATTATATTAGGAAACAGAAAATACAATTTTCATATAATATGGCGTATTTAGTAGACAAAATACAATGATAAAAAAATAGAAGAAATAAAGAATATAGTCAATAAAATTGACCTCACATATAATCTTATATTCTTCTATGCTGCCTTTAGGTAGTATTCACTCATGTATGAACAAAGAATAGTTTTAAAAATTAATCTTGCATTGGACTACAAGGAAACTTCAAGAAATTTCAAAAGTTAAAGATTTTACAGGCAACATTCTCTGATCAAAATACCTTTATTAAAAATAAATAATAAAAGCATAATAGGAAAATTTTACTTAGAAAATAAGAAGTGGGGAGTTCCCTGATGGTGTAGTGGCTTAAGGCTTCGGCGCTGGCGCTGTCAGTGCTGCGGCCTGGGTTCGATTCCCAGTCAGGGAGCTACCCACGTACCAAAAAGCAAAAAAAAAAAAAAAAAAAAAGAAAGAAGAAGTGCATCTCAGATCACCTTTCAGTCAGAAAAGGGAATTGCAAGTTACCTCATAAACAAATTAAATGAAAATATCTCGTTGAGACTATGGAACACCAGGAAAAAATAATGTATCTTTAATTGTCTTTATTATCAATAAAGAGAAATAAAAATGCATAAACAACAACAACAACAAAAGAACAACAAGCAAAACAAACAAACCTAGGAAGAAGGGACTAACCTGAATGCAACCAAGAGTTAATTAAAAACAAACCAATAGAAAAGAGAAAGGAAACATTCCAACAGTCAGTTCATTGAAAAGTCCTCTGTTAACCTGAATAAGAAGAAAATAGGAAAAACATATGTAGACACAATTACAAGTGAGAAAAGAGAAGAAGAAAAGAAAAAAACAAACACTGATTCCAGACAGATGACAGCATTTTAAAAGAATAGTACACGAAATTCAATAGACAAAATAATGCTATCCAAGCAAAATGCAAATTTACAAAAATTCACCTCAGAAGTGAAAACCTTGAACAAATCAAATTAAACACCTGCCATTTTAAATAGGAATCAGGACCATATGGGTTCACAGTTGAGGTTTACATTCTAATGATATTTGAATTATTCTGAGCCATAGGGAAAAAAAATTCCAAATTTATTTTATAAATTCACTATTACATTAATACCAAAACCTAACAAAATAGTATAAATGAATTTCACTCTTAGATATACACACAAATATGTCATTAAAATATTAATAATAGAATTGAGCAATTAATTAAACAACATCATATTATAATAAAGTATGGCTTTATCTCAGGGGTGGGGAAACTCTAAGAAAAACTAGAACAGAATCTAGAGATTACTGGAAATTAGTATTGGTTGAGAGCTATTTCAACTCAGGATCTTTATAATATAATCTGTCTACCTTACGAGGGTTTTTCTGTAGTTAAGAGAGTTGGTCTTAGTTGTCAAAGATAAGAGGGAGTACAGCATTCGTAACATCATTGCTTACAGAATGGCATATGTATAGATGTTTACAGAAACTCCAAATCTGTGTAATTCCATTTAGATAATTCCATCATATTAAAAAAGTACATGACAAAATTCAGTCTACTTGGAGTATTCATTAACTGGTCTTTAGCTCAATACACAGGAATAGCCTGTGGCCAGCAGACTGTACTCGATGAAAGCCTCTTCTGACATGTATTTAAATTCTACCGCTAACAACCACTGTTGATGAAAATGGCCTCCTGCAGGTACAACCACTAATTTAGTGTTACCAATTGGAACTGTACCTTAACATATTTTCTAGTTCTCCTTTCAAAATATAAACATCACAACAACATGATAAATCTGTAAGATCACTCATGTTTTTGTACATTTCGAGCTCTTTAAGAATCTTTTACTTACTTTCTCTTTAGATAGCTTAAGTGCTTATTACCGTTTTTTGATCTCCTTCGCATCTTGGGGAGTGCTCAGTATCTTGGGCATTAAATAATGCTGAAATAAATTGTGCTCTCTCCCCGTCTCTGACTTTAGTAATGGTTAGTCTCAAGGAGAATCTGAACCTCAGCATTCCAGCATCACTTTACCAAAATTGCAAGTATAATATTTGTAAAGCATTCATGAACCCAAATATGTGGGAATGTGCATAACCTCAATGAGCAGGTGAAATGATCAGACAACCATGGAGCCCTCATCTTAGCAAACATATTAAGATGGAGTCTGTCTAAAAGATCAGTTAGCACTGAACTTTCTTTGATGGGCAAGGAGATCAGTTACAAGACTTATCTTAAATTGTTTCAAGCTGAAGCACTTTTTCCAGGTTGTATATAACTTTGAGGTCTTCACCAGACATGTGCTTAAGTACTTTAGAAGACAGAAAGCTCTTCCCCCAAGAAAATGCTGGCTCTACCTGAAAGAAACCCTGCTGTCCCCACCTGTTCTAAAGTGAGATAGCCTTCTGTCTGGCTCCTTGGCTTTCACAACAGAATGACATCTTCCTTCCCATCTGGTGCCGAAAGCATATGGCCATCACAGCAACATGGAATGCCTGCACTCCAGGTACTTGTTAGAGGATTCAATCATAAATTGTCTGAGCCCCAGCAGCATCCAGAGACTCTCTTAATATATCTGATATTTCAGGAATATTGTTTAATAGGTACATCAACCATTTCTTCTTTTATTCTCTCCTAGTGTTCTTACCACTGTATTAAGTTAGATCATCAGACAACGATGCCTTAACCTTGTATTCCAAATTGACCATCTTTATCTGGTCTCCATCTTCTTGGGCTCAAAGACTATGCTTTCAAGCAGGACTTCTGACTTTTAAAAAATTCTCTTGAAGTTACAGTTTACCTCATTACCAAAAGTTCATCATCTCCATAATAAATTCTGTCTTGTGTTTTGCTCCAGGAACACATTTTCTATCAGAATATCAGTGGGCTTTCTTTCACTGGCATGGGATAATTAAGTAATGCGACATTCTTTCTTTGTTAGCCTTAGCTGCCAAAGGTTCCATTGTAAAAATGAGCTTTCCTGGGTATCTGGATGAATTGACTCTCTTTTTTGAGACTATTTTGGATCTTTTTTTAAAATCTCTGTTTCATTTCACACTATTTGTTAAAATTCATATAATCTTGATTTTTGTTTCTCATCTTGCTTTGACCTCACCACAGTTCAGATGCTCTCCTTCTGTGCTTGGTCAGCTTGCCTGGTCCCCCCACCCCACTGCCTGTGCTCTTAATAACAAGACTAGAGGATTGTACAGGTCAGTTCCAGCAAGATGGAAGGAGAAAATTATAAGTCTTGATTCCAAAGCAAAGGTTAATCATCTCTTGGTGGTTTTGTTTTTATTTTTAATGATGGATCCAGTATGTATTGTATACAGTAAGAAATGTTTAAAAGACTATAGCTTCTTTAAATTTTGATTGTATTAGGCCAAGTTGACTAGGCTGCTTGCTAAGAGTATTTATACAAGATTTGCAAGAGCAATACAAGTGGATAAAAATAATCTCTTATTTTATTTTTATGGAAATATTAAAACATGAATTCAGAGAGAGAATTAGAAAAATATAGCAAGGCCAAAAAGAGAAATTTAAAACCATTTGTAAAATTATTCTTAACTTTATTAATGTATATTTTGCAACCATTGATAAAACGCAATCATTTAAAGTACACAGTTCAATGAGTTTTAATAATTATATACACCCATGTAACTACCACCACACACAAAAAAATTAGAATATTTCAAAAACCTCTCCAAATTACCTCTTGTCCCTTTCTAATTTATTTAACCAACCCTCCCTCTACCTTTCTTCTGACCCCAGCCCCAAGCAATTCAACTCTGCTTTTCTCTCATTATAATTTGGTTTTGCTCATTCTAGAACTTCTTATGATTAGAATCAAACAATATGTTCTCTATTGTGTACAGCTTTATTGGCTCAGCATAACATTTTTGGGATTCATCCATTCTGTTTTGTGTATCCATATTTACTTTTTTATTGCTCAGTAGAATTCCAGTTCATGGCTATAATACAATTTTTTATCCAGTTACTTTATGACAGATATTTGGATTATTACTATTTTTTTCAGTTTTTTACTATTTTGGATGAGCTGCTGTGAACATTTGTGTGCAAGTCTTTTTGTGATTGCTTTTTTATTTATCTTAGATAAATGATTAGACATTGATAGATTATATATTAAGTACGTGTTTAATTTCATAAGAAGCTACCAAGTTGTTTTCTAAAATGATTGCACAATTTTACATACCTATCAGCAATATATTAGCATTATACTTGTACCCACATCCTCATTAAAACTTTCTTTTTCAGTCTTTTTAATTTTATCCATACTAGAGAGTGGGATGTGGTAGTCATTATGGTTTTAATTTGCTTTTGATTGATGTCTTGCTTCATGTTGAATATCTTTGCATGTGATTTCATAAATCTCCTTTTGTGAATAATTTGTTTAAACATTTGCCCATTTTTTAACAATCATGGCTATTTGACCTCTTACTATTAAGTTATAAGATTGCTATATAGATTATGGATAAAAGTTATTTGTCAGACACAAGTGTTAAGAATATTTTCCTCCATTTTGTGGCTTGCCTTGACATTTTCTTATATTTTCAAACAGTAAAAAATTTAATTTTGATAATTTCAGTTTATTAGTTTTTCTCTTTTGGTTTGTGATTTTTTTTGTACCAGATTTAATGTTACAAAAATTTACTACTACCTTTTTCTAGAAATTGTATAGTTTTTGCTCTTACATTTAGATCTATCGTACATTTGGAGTTGCTTGGTGCATGATATGAAATAAATGTGGATATTTAATTTTTTCATATTAACACCATTTTTTACTACTATATATTGAAAAAGCAATCTTTTTTCCCTTCTTAATTTTCATGACATCTTTATTGAAAATCAGTTGAACACACGTATGATTTTTCTAAGTCAGAGTGTCCGTTTCGATCAAAAAATTATTCTGAGATTTTGCATTTCTTTTTTTTTTTTTCTTTTTTGGTATGTGGGTAGCTCCCTGACTGGGAATCGAACCCAGGCCGCAGCGCTGACAGCGCCAACGCCGAAGCTATTCTGAGATTTTGATTGGAATTTTTTTGAGCCTATATATAATTTAGGTAGTAATGACATCTAAATGTATTGTTTTTCAATCCATTGATATGGTATATCTTTTCTTTTTATTTCGATTTTCTTTAATTTCCCTCAGCAATGTTTTATATTTTCCAGTGAACAAGTCTTATATTTTTAAAAACTCACACCTAAATATTTTATTTTTTGATGCTACTGTTAATGAAATTTTTAAAAATAGAAAATTTCAATTTACTGCTATTTTTAGTATCGAGAAATAAAATTGATCCTGTATTAATCTTGCTAAATTGATTGGCTCAAGGTGAGTAATGAGAAAATACTTCAAATAAATGAAAACCAAAAGAAGGCAGAGGTACATCAGATGAAATAAATTTTAAGTAAAAAATTAACAAGCCTTTAGCTTGAATTACCAAGAAAAGAAGAGAGGACTCATAAAATCACATATGACAGGGAGACTGACACCACAGAAATACAAAAGATATAAGAGAGTACTATGAACAATTATATGCCAAAAAATTATACAACTTAGAAAAACATGATAAATTCCTAAAAACATACCACCTATAAAGTATGAATAATAAAGGAATAGAAATCCAGACATTATAATAGCAAGCAAATTAAATCAGTAATCAAACTCCCAACAAAGAAAAAGCTCAGGACCAGATGGCTTCACAAGTGAATTCTAACAAACACTTAAAGAATTAATACCAATGAGACTTCCAGTCAAGATGGCAGAATAAGTTAATGCTGTGCTCACCTCCTCCCTAAACCACATCAAAATTACAACTAAATTATAGAACAATCACTCTTGAGAAATACCTGAAGATTGGCTGAACGGAACTCGTACAACTAAAGATATAAAGAAGAAGTCGCATCGAGACTGGTAGGAGAAGTACAGATATGAAACAAGCTGGTTCCACTCCCAGGTGTGGCAGTTAAGAATTGGAAGGGATATCTCGGCTCTGGCAGTCCCCACTGAGGAATCAGGGGATCCATATCCACACCGGGCTCCCTAGCCTGGAACACAAGTGCTGGGAAGAGAAGTCTCCACAATAATTGGCTTTGAAAATCAGCAGGGACTCAGTCAAGTGAGACAAAGGTCTGCTGAAGATCCAGGCATCTACTTAACAGGCTTGAGCACAGACTAACTGGCTCATAAACACTCACTGTAAGATCAAGAAAATGGGCAGTGTCTCAAAAAGTGGCAGGGATATACAGAAAGAACTGAATTGTCTAACTTTAGGGCAAGGGATAGAGGGCCAGCTCTTTCCGGGACTAAAGTGCAGGAAGGTGCCATTATTTTTTTTGTTAAGCCCTCCCCACTACAAGCCTACAGGTGCAGGTGGGTGCCAAATTCCAGTCTCCATCAAGCTAGTTAATACCCACTCTCACCCCATTTTGATGTTATCTGAGACCCTGCCCCACTCAATTCATGCACCCAGCCCAAACCTCTTTCAGCAATTACAAAATGGTCATGGAAATGTAAAATACAGCTTAGGAAATACAGTCAATAATATTGTAATAACTATATCTGGTGTCAGGTGGTACAAGATATATCAGGGAAATTGCTTTGTAAGTTATAAAAATGTCTAACCAGTATGCTGTACACCTAAAACTAATACATTATTGAATGTCAACTGTAAATGATAAAAAAGAGAATTAATACCAATTCTTTTAAATAACCTCCAAAAAATTGAAGAGGAGTGAACATTCCCAAACTCATTTTATGAGGCCAGTATTACTATAATGCTAAAGCCAGATAAAAATACCATTAGAAAAGAAAATTATAGGCCAATATCCCTGATGAATACAGAAGAAAAAATTCTCAACAAAATATTTGCAAGACAAATGCAACAGCACATTAAAATGATCATATACCATGATCAAATGGGATTTGTCCTGACACAAAGATGGTCCAACATTTGCAAGTCAATAAATGTGATATACCATATAAACAGAGTGAATGAAAAAAATCATACAGTCATCTCAATAATTGCAAAAAAGTGAAAAATTCAACATATTTCATTTAAAAACCTCTCAACAAATTGGGTTTTAAGGGAAATTACCTTAATATAATAAAGCCATATAAGACAAACTCATAGATAACATCGTATTTAATGGTGAAAGGTTTAAAGCTTTCTTTCTAAAATAATGAATAAAATAGGTGTGTCTACTCTCACCTCTCCTATTCAACATACAAGAAGTCCTAGCCAGAGTAATTAGGCAAGAAAAAGAAATAAAAAGCATTCAAACCAGAAAGAAGTATAATTTTGTATTTGGAAAATTTTAAAGACTCCACCCACCAAAAACTGTTAAACCTAAGAAACAGATTCAGAAAAGCTTCAGGATACAAAATTATTTCTATACAATAACAGTAACCTATCTGTAAATAAAAGAAGGTGAAGAAGTCCCAGTTAGGATCCCCCATTAAGATCAAAAACAGTAAAATACTCATAAATTTAATCAAGGACGTGAAATATCTATACAGAAAAAACTATTAAGACATTGATACAAGAAATTTAAAAAGACAAAAATAAATGAAAAGATATTTGTATTTATGGATCAAATGCATTAATATTGCTAAAATGTCTGTACTACCCAAAGCCATCTATAGATTCAATGTGATCCTTATCAAAATTATAATAGCATTGTTAACAGAAATAGAAAAAAAAATCTAAAATTTGTATAGAATCCAGAAGACCCCAAATAGCTAAAGCAATCCTGAGAAAGAAGAACAAAGCTGTAGACACCCCACTTCCTGATGTCAGACTGCCAAGAAGTAGTACCCCAAACATATGGTACTGGCATAATTATAAACTAATACACTCACATATTTAAGTTGAGTTCACATATCCCTATATTCTCTTTTATTTATTTCACCTGGTGTTTACTAAATGCTTTATTTCTACAATTTAAAATGTTTGTGCAGCTTAGGAAATGATTATGTATTGTATGTACTTGCATGTTGTTTTCAGTTGGTATGTGTGGTATGTCATAGGACACAAATTCTCTTTATGTAAGAATTGTTATTCTTTCTGCTTTAATTCTTTTGTTTCTTTGTTTTTCATCTTTTACTTTTGAGGAAAAAGTCTTAAATGTGTTCTCTGCATCACTGATTAAATTTTAGGCTGCTTTTTCTGTCCTATACTCCTCTTGAATTTTAGTTTCCTTAAATATTTCTTGATTTAATGGAGCTCTCTTTTTTATTCAACCTGCTGTTTCATCATCTTTTATCACTGTGTTTTCACAGAGTTAGTGATTTTTTTTTTGCCTTTACAGAAATTACATATACTATTCTAAAGTTGTCTTCTGTTTTCTGTAGTATAAACTTTTTAAAATTGTGTTTCCTCCCTCACACCTTGGATGTGGTGAATGTAATTTTGCAATTACAACAAAAATTCTACTAAATCATTTCACAAGTCTTTTATGATTATTATCCAGTTTTTGTGCTTTTTTATGAATGAGGAGGCATATAAAAATTGATGGCTACACAGATTTTCCTCCATGCCACCTAGTGGCCATCAGAATCCTCCCACATCAGAATCTGAATGGCTGCTGAGGTGCTCAGCCCATTTTAAACCTTTTAATATTGGATATGTGTGTGTGTGTTCGTAAGTATTCTTTTAATAAGGTGGAAGAGAAAAAATCAAGTACCAGTGGAAATCTTGAATCTAGAAGTCCTAAAAATTTTAGATTGAATTGGAATTTGCAACTTGGAAGCACTCACTCACTCTTAGAACTTGAGATACAAGTCCCTGACCTCCAAATTCACAACCCAGACTTTCCTAGTAACCTTAGACCCACATATCCACTTTCTACCAAATACCCTTACCTCGGTCCCACAGGCATCTCAAACTTAGCATGTCCAAAATGAAATCCATTATTTCCACTGTATTTCCCTACATTTGAAGATGACCACTCTGTCCACATAGTCGTATTAGCCCCTTAGGTAGCTCATCTAGTCTGTTGTTCAAAATTCTAGATATTCTGCTTTCTTAAAATTTGTCTTATTTTTCCTGCTTCGTTCTCTTGCCTGGAGTATTAAAATATGTTCTAATTGGTTTCTCTGTTCTCTGTCTCATACTCCTCCAATCAGCCCTTTCCACTTTTTTGTTGTTGTTGTTGTTGTTAAAGATCTGATTCCCACATTAACCCATCAATATCTTCCCTTTATCGAAAGGGTAGTGTTCAGACCCACTGGCATCAAGACTCTAACACATAGAAGTGCCTGTGAATCAGGGGAAGGCGTGGTTATAGCACAGATTCTAATTTGGTCGATGTAGGTGGCACCTGAGATTCTTCATTGTTAACAAGTTCCCAGGTTACAGCCCTGCTGCTACCCCTTGAACCACACTTTGAATAGTGCAGCTCTATGTTACTATTCAGATTTATCTCTAAACTCATCTTTCTATCTCACCCACTCCAGGCTGCCCTTTCTACCACTTACCTCCAAAGCGTGTCTAGAAAAGCATCTTTATGGGAAGTCCTGCAGCTTCTCTGGAACACTCTTTCCCCTTCCTACCTGAGGAATATCACTTAACTCAAGCTACTTTTTGCAACAGAATCTTTCCTTGTGTCTCCATGACCCCACAAAGAGACTTACTTCTCTGTGCCCTGGCCATGCCAGTTTGGAGCTACTCTTAAAGCACAAGTAATCTGTTCTTAACATATTTTGTTTATTTTTATTTATTTATTTATTTATTTATTTTGCATGTGGGTATTTCCCTGGCTGGGAATAGAACCCAGGCCACACAGCGCTAACAGCGCCAGTGTTGAAGCCTTAAGCCACTACACCACCAGGGAACTCCACATATTTTGTTTAAAATACACCTATTTTCCTTACTAGTCTATAACACCTTAAGGGCAGGGACTGTGTCATATCACTGGTACCTAGCATCCCATCTGTCACATTGCAGCTACTTAATAAATATCTTTTGCATGAATATAAAATTAAGAGAATGATTTGGACATTAATTTGACATTAATATAACTATATATAGTTATATTGTCTATTGCTGCATAACAAATTATCATGGCCTTAGCAGTTTAAAACAACAATAAATGTATTATCTCCTAATTTTTACTGTTAAGATGTCCATGAGTCCTCTGCTCAGAATCTGCCACAGCTGAAACCATAATGGGGGCCAGATTCATGATCTATGAGGCCACAAGTTCCGATCCCAGCTCACTGGCTGCAGTGGAAGCTTTTCCTGGGCAGTAGGACTGAGGTGCCCATGTCCTTTCTAGCTGTCAGTTTTTACTGGGTCCACTCTCAGTTCCTAGAGGCTGACCATGAATCTTTGGCATGTAGCCCTCAGAGGCCAGTCACAACAGTGTTGTTTGCTTTCTTCCAGGCCAACTGGTATGCATCTGTTTGACTTCGTATCCCACACCAGTAGGCTGTGCATTGTCATCATATTTGCCATAATCTAACCAAGGGAGCAAGGAGAGACTCTTATCATCACATTCACAGGGCCTGTGAGAATGACACAGGCACACACCATAGGGCGAGCATCTGGGGGGCCATTTTTGAACTCTCCCTACTTTAATAGAAAAACTTCAAGGGCTCCTGACAAGTTTGAGAAGATGGGAAACGGAGCCAATATCAAAGAAGACGGTAAAATTTTATAGATAGAAAGATAATGAGTTTTACCATCATAATATGCTAAAGTTGGATTTTTAAAAATTCACGTGCTTAAATTCTTCATTTTGTAAGTGAATATAAATTATGAGGACTTTATCATTTGTGGTAGAAGCAGCATTCCTGACTCCTACTAAAATAGTCTTTCTTCTACCTTATAATTGCCTTCTAAATCACTGCACACAAACAGAATTCCTCAGCCTTTGAAAAGTTAAGGGTATGAAAAGGGACTTTACTGTGGGATTTAGTCTGGTCACTCACACTTTAATTTCTTGCTCAACTTTATCGACTCTAAATAGAACCTTAAACTTCAAGTTTAAAAGAATATAGTTGGTGGCTTTTGAAGCAATGGGGGCAGCTTATCTTTTTGTATGCACAGATCCACTTACATTAGCTTCTAGGAAACCAGTCCCCAGCTAACATTGCAGGTTTTGGCTCCTCGTAAAGGTTGTCTGTTGCTTTTCTATAAATCCATCTGGATTCTGGAATTTGAATGGCAGGTGCTTAATGTTACTGAATATACCAAGTTTACCTTTTCATCTCCTGCACTGAATGGGATTAAACTGCTAAGCTGTGACAGGTGATATAATGACAGTATTATCAATTTTTAAATTTTTTAACAATTGCTCACTCATGGCTTTTTCCCGTGGGATAGTTCCTTTCTCCCCTGAAAGCCATCAATGATCTATGCATCATACTTCAATATATTCATCTCTCACCATGCAAGCATAATCGAGTCAAATATTTTTGCTCCTAAGGAAAAGCTCCCATAGTCAATTATCAATTACCCCTTGATTAATGTAAAAACTATGGTGAAACTGCATGCTGAAGCATTCAGAGTCAGGTAGCATAGATAAACTTTGTTGTTACATTAATGCAATGTAAAATGTTTTTAAATAAACAGAAACTTGGTAACACTTACAATGTCTGAGCATATAATTTGCCAGGAAATTAGTGTGAACTAGCAGCATTGCTAATGACACTTTTGGAAGGCAATTTTTGCAAAAATGGGAATAAATTTTTGTCTTTTTGATGCCATAATTTGAAGCAAGGACATGGAATACGAGAGCACACTATTCAAAGTGGGCACCTACTTTAAACTTCTCCTAAGAATGGTAAGCATGTGGGAAGGTTCTGATGCTGCATGCTTCAGTGCAGACTAATACAGGATTGCATACAGGAAAATATTTGCTCATATAAACCAAGTATGAAATGGTTTATATATGTCAACAGATTTAAAAAAGGAGGTCTTATATTATAGAGATGAATCAGAGTCATATTGCTCACAAGAAGATCTTCATTTACTGTGTGTGTGTGTGTGTGTGTGTGTGTGTGTGTGTGTGTTAAGGTATGTGTGTTTTCTTCATGGAACCTAGTATTTCAGCTTGATGTCAACTACTACCAAACCAAGTTGTCTAACTGAGGCCTACAAAGAGAGACCACCTTGCATCTAGATGGAATAAATGAAAATGTTATATGACATATATAACATCAATATAATACTTACAAATAAGTATATAATACTTTATATAGATACTTATTACAAATAAGTACATATAATAATACTATAACCATATTATATAATACACACATATGTATTACTAAATATTTCTTTTTCCTCTATACTGAACTCCATAATTTCCCCCAAAACTTACTTCCGTATGGCAGAAGGAGCTTCCTGTCACCAAGATTCTGTGATGTGACCTTCTGTAGTGCACTGTTGTCACTGGAAAGTGGTCCCCCATAGAGAGACCAAACTGATGTGTCTCTTCACACTTCAGTGTACCCATTGACTGAGTTCTAGCAAAGTGGGACCCCCACTGAAGTAATATTATACCACCTCCAAGCTGGTCCACAAAGCCTCTGACTCATCCCATCTCTGCTAGCTGGAGGCTGAATACTTCAAGACCCTAGGAAATAGTGGAGTCACAGGATGGAAGGAACCTGGATCCCCGCATCACTGTGTGGAAGAAAGTCAGCCTTCCATGACCCGGAAACACCACCACCTGAATTTATATGAAAAAAGATAACTTCCATTTTGTTATGCCATTAAAATGTGGGAATTTGTTTGTTGCAGAATCTAACATTATCCCCCAAAAGATACTTAAATCAAAGCCTTGAAGTAGATGCCGCCATAAAAAAATTGTTATCTAAAATATCTGACAGGAGCTTAGCAGTTTTGTGGTAGGCAGTGAGGAAACAGATCTAGCAAGCTGGAAGTCCCTGCTCTGCTGTAGTGAAACATTTGGTAAAACTGTCACCCTTGTTAGCGTGGAAGGCAGACCAAGTGCCTACTGAGCGTGTGCATCTCAGGAAAGTGGTTGAAAAGAGCCAGAATGCTAGCATATGTTCCTCTTCCCTTGCTGTGTTTGGCAAGGTATTTTGAGAAAGAATGAACTGTTTTGCAGACAAAAAGTAATGAAATAAAAGTATCAGAAATGTGGAATCGCACTGGTTTGAAACTGTTTCTGGAGGACAGACAGTATGAAATAAGACTTTAAAAGCCTTGGAGCCACAAAGGCCCATTAAAACTTCTCAATTAAACAGACCTGCAGCTGAGCCCAAATTCAGAGTGGGACTTCCACCAAGCCTGTTGTTCCAGATAGCCTCCAGGTACTCACCATTACCTTGACAGAGAGAGGTACAGGATGGAGGTGTAAGCAGAGGAATATGGATGGCACCAATATTGCCCCCTGCCAGGTGGAAAAAAACTTTTCGTGTGCTTTCTGACCCGGAGAACTGGCTGGGAGCACAGTGGACAGTGTTGGTTATCTTTGTCAAAGCTCTACTCTGCCCTGCCTCACATGTCATCCAAATAATCACTATTATGCATGACTCCCATCACCTCACACGGGCTCAACATCAAGTTCATATCACTCTTGTTTATTGGGCATGGAAGCCTTCATTTGGCCATCGGTATCATGCTGACTGGGCTTCCTATAATATATTCCTATATATCCTAAATTAAAGTCTCTTAGAGGAAAGAGACCAAGCACATGCAGTGCTTTTTGTGGTTTGCCTAAGTTACACAGAGCTACCATACGCACCATGTACCAAGCGTTACTTAATGACTATTCCCTATGAGAGAGGAGATAATCAAAATGATATTGGGAAGAGATGGTCCCTAAATGGATACTTTCAGGTGGTATCAATGGAAGAAAGAGGAAAATCATGGGGGCAAATATTTTCCTTTAGGAATTTATTAAGTGAGAAAACTAAAACGACCACATTTTCAATAATGGTGATTCCTGCCATCTATAAATCACCAACATTTCATCTTTGCCTGGCAGAGAAGCCCACCTCCAGGGAGGAAAAAAAAGTGATCTTTTTCCTTTTTAAGCAAGTGCTGTGCACAGCAAAAAGCAACCTGATATTAAACTATAAACCAGTGAACTAATAAATAAAAGTACCAACTGCAGTTGAGTAGTAATACTCCATATCCAACATTTTCAGGGGATAGGCCCCATGCAAAGTGTTTCTACATATTTTTTTCTAAGAGGCAACTGACTGTGTTTTGTAAATTATAGATTAGCTGGAAGTGCAGCCCTCCCCTGGTGGAGCCCTGTGCTGAGTTGCAATCCAGGGATGCTGCGAGAGAAACAATAGTGAGTCTGACAGCAAACTGGGCAAGCGTTCACCTTCAGAGAGATTATTTCAAACGTCAATAAAAACACAACACCTAGACAAATGTGCATGGCTGAGCTGTGTGAATATGTGCAGAAAAAAGGAGAGAAAGAGGGAGGGGAAGGGCACACACAAATGCTTTTTCTCATGAGACATCACAGGATGTCTCCAGTGGGCTGAGTTTCTCTCAGCAGTTTTGAAATCTGAGTCTGCTCTAAAAGCCACAGGCATCTGAGGAAGGAAGCAGCCCACAGTAGCGCTCCGATCATTAACAATACACTCATATTGAACGCTGAGGCAAAATTATGTTCGCCTCAAATTTAATGCATTCCTGGAAACCACAAGGAGAGCCACTCTGAGGAATGTCCCTTCAGGGCAAATGATAGAAAAATATTCTTGCTACAATTTTTGGCTACCACACAATTACCTAAAACAGAAGAGGAAAATTATATTTAGAGCCAAAAACATGACCGCCTCATTTATTCTGCATGCCATGAATACATCTGTGGCAAATAGATGCTCTATCGGCTTAGCTGGAATGATCCATGGAGGAGATGACTATCCCAAAAAGCAGAAAAGGTAGAAAATGCCTATTATTCTGCCAAAAAGAATTATGGTTGAGCAACTTTTGAAAACAACTTCTCCAGCTTCTTCAGAGAATGCATGAAATTGTGAAAAGTCAAGGGTTAGTGTGAGCAACAAGCATGGGTGTCCCCAAGAGGGAGACAGAAATAGGGAGATGGAGGAAATGAAGAAGCACATCAGTGTTCTCCCCAGGATGGTGCTACAGAAGAAGAAATTGAGGTTGTAAGGGTAAAAATCAGTGCCTGAGGGGTAGGAAGCTTAATAAAAGCTACTGAGATAAAGAAAAACTCTTGGAACAGATGGGCTTCCTACTGACATTTATGAAGAATTCACTGACGATTAAGTATCCCAAGCTTGGTGGAAGGTTTCAGAACAATTTTGGAAAAACAGAAGAAGGCAAAGTCAATGACACCAAGGCTATTGACTATTTTGTTTAAAAATGGTGTGACAGAAGAAGTCAGCAATTGGAGGTTCTTAACACTATTGAATTCAAGCTTTAAAACACTTGTGGGAATTGCACTATAAGCCCAGCAGTCGTAGCTGACAAAATGATGCACGAGGACCCAGGCCACATAATAAAAAGAAGGAAGATCATGCACTGCTTAGTCACCCTACGTGAAAAAGTAGGACATTCTGAAGTTTGAACACAAGCAAGTTGTTTACCACTCTTGGACAAAGATGTTGTATTTGACAAGACAATGTAGGACTTTGGGTTGCTATGGTTATGGTTATGAGGTTACATATTAGCCATGTGAGAATGGGGGTAGTCATAAAGAAGAGAATGTCATGATACAAGGCAGAGATGCCCACTTCACTATTTGCAGCATACATTAATAATGTATCTCTGATTTGAAAATGTATCAATGTGAGACTCATGCTGAGAAAAGGGATATAGGAAATCTCGGACAATAACATAAGCGGGGCATCAATGATATGGGAAACTAAAACGAAGGTAACTCCACTTCTTTACCCATGGAAAAGTCCATAAACACAATGGTGAAGTGAATGTATTAAGAAGAAACTAACGTGAGCATAGGTACCCTAGCCTTTGGATATGTCGGTATACCAGTTGTTTCACAAACACACCTTGGATGATATCATAGCCATAAATATCTACCCCCTTTATTGTTATTCTCATTCATTCTCTCTCTGTCTCTCTGTCTCTCTCTCTCCCTCCCTTCCTCCTTCCTTCTCTCCTTCTTTCTCTCTCCCCGGAGCGTCAGCTCCCATAGAGCCGACAGACAATGCCTTTTTTAAATTGGCAACTCCAGCAACAAGCATGATGCCAGATAATCAATAGTTTCTGTAAAATTAAATTCAAATAGAAGAACAATATATAAACAACAGCAAACCTTGGGCTTGGTTTTGAGGGTAACAATGAGAAATATATTTGAACATGACATAAGAAGGTAGAGAATGGAAAGAAAATGAAAACTTCCTGGAGAATATGGAAGACATCTTCTGGCAATGTGCCCAGTTTGAGCTGCATGTCTGAGGCCAGGCTTTGTAATAAAGCATGCACTATTTCATACCACTACCGACAGAACTGTTAAGTTTCTTCAGCTATTTTTTTTAATCAAAGAGAAACAGCATGACCATCCCAGAAGCTCAGGAATCTGGGTCCATCTTCTCTTCCAGTTACACAGCTTAGAGGCACTTCCACAAGGAAGAAGTGGAGCAGGAAGGTAGGTGACAGTGTCCAGGTTTAGAGCAAGGAGGAGGACCTCTGAGTGCAAGTGTGTGCAGTGGGTGTGGAGATGACTGCATTGGGGACAGTCACCTTCATAGAAAAGCTCCATTGATGCCTGATGAGCCCAGGCTGCCCACTGCATGGGCCCAGCAGAACAGGGAGCCCCTCTTCTTGAAAACTGATATTTCTGACTGAATGGCAATGACATTATGAAATGGTATAGACTTCGCCCAAAGGGGGCCTTGTAATTGCACTTTAAACTGTTATCAGGTTTACGTGGATGACAGAGATGATTGAAGGCCCAGACCATGCTCTGGTAGGTAAGTCCTAACTGGTATACCCTAGAAAGAGTGCGGTTTCAGGCTTGTCACACTCTGTGGCAATCATGACTGAAGTCCTGGCATCTTTGTTTCTAAGCTTGTCATCGACATCATGTATGATGCTCAGAGCTCAAACCCTGAGACCTTCATGCCCAGCAGAATGCTTATGGAATCCCCTAAAACCAAACTGCATTTCGCTGTGATGATAAACATGAGTACCACAATGGATCAAAGCTTTCCAGTGAGATGGACGTGGCGTTTTGATGATTTCCAAGGTGTTTTGTATCAAGTAATGACATTTTGTATTGCCAGACTTATTGTATACATTTCACTGCTGAGAGTGGTTGATTTTCACAGCTCACTCAAAAAAGGCGGCCTGTCTGTTTTCACTAGGCACATGCTGTGAGGACTTCTTCATGTGAGTCCCCAGGGCTACAAAAACTGTGATGGGGAACATCACCCTGAATCTGAGCCCAGTACACAGAGCAGCAGCAGAAGCAACAAGGGCACCACCCACAGAATGCTACGGGATGGACACAGATGTTGTCTCCTCAATGATCGCCCTTTCTGACTTAACTCTGACTCATCACTGGCTGAGAAGAATAAAACAACAGGCAGTGACCCTCACCACACTGACCATGAGAGTGTAGAGCAAAGCTGTGAGGGGCCAGTGCTCCTGGCCACTCCAGGGACCAATGGCAAAGCACTGGAAACTCCAATTCAGTTTCATGCAGCTCAAAATTTGAGGACCTCTGTCTGTGGCAGCTAACATTTCTACCCACAGGCTGTGATTTAATTTAGCAAGTATTTCTTCTTAGGAAAATCTCATGACTTGCGAAGTCAAGGCTTAGAAGTGATCCTAAGCTTGGAGCCTGCAAAGTAGACACCTGATTCTAGTCAGACCTGCCTGAGAGCACATGCAAGAAAAGCTGCACTGGCTGGCTTGGGAGCTGGAGAGCTGGGGCTTCGCCAGGTGGAATGTACCTGGAGAGTTCTCACTGTGTTGACCACTTCAGCTCTCTAAAGCCAGGTCAGGTGGAGACGACCAGGCCTCATCTTCCTTTTCACCTTAACACCCCAGTTTCTCCACTTTCTATATAAAGTTGGGAGGAAATCAAAAGTCAACATTGGCCATCTTGCCTCCCTGTCAGAGGGAGGAGTAAGTCACGTGACTGGGAACACAAATCCTGCTGCCTGATTAGCCAAAGGATTTAGTTAAAAAAACACAAACAAAACAGTAAAGTAGACTATTTGGATGTTGACTTATCCTCTTATGTCTGTGAAGAAGCATTTGTGACCCTCCTACTTTCACTCAGTCTTCCCTCCATGGGGAGGAGAGACCTACCTGATTGGTCAGCCTGGGAAACTTCTGGCTGGACAAGTACCCAAAGATGCACTGTTCCCCCACCATGGGGTAAGCGACCTGCTGATGAGCAGGGGACCTGTGGTCACACTGCTAGTCAGCCTGAGGTGCAGGGTATTTATTACCAGTGAGAAAGGTGATATTGTCGTCTCACTTCTTGGTCTATTTCTCAGAACATGCAGGGCAGAGGTCAGACCAACACCTCTTCTCCAGCCGTCCCTCATGGACAAGTGGAAAGAGGACAGCATTTGGAACCCAAGGCCTTGATTTCAAACACTGGCATCACCTTGAGCACTTTCTTACCTTGAGAAAATAAAGACACAGTAAATGCTTTATAGACACCAGAAGCTAGTTACTGATGAACACTTACTTTTACTCTCTTCTTTGTTCTTTAATTCCCTTCTCTTTCCTTGCTTCTTGCTTCCTTTCTTCTTGTTTTTACACTAGAATTTCTCTGCTAGCATTTCACAGAGGCATAAGGCTTAAAGAGGGTTTGAATGCTTTCTTTCCTCATTGAAAGAATAATTTCAGTAGAAAAGTTTTTGCCTTCGAACTGGGTGTGAAATGCAGGTAGAACTGGGTGTAAATCTAGGACACTTAGGAGGGCTCTCTGTGAGATAGGAACATCAACAACAGAAAAGAAGCTATTAAACACTTAACTGTGTTGTTCTGACAGGGAACTGTCTGGAGCATGTGGTACGTGTCTGGTCTTTGCCCTTAGCTCCTCAGGCCAATGTTTAACAACTTTTTCAGAGATAAAAATGCCATAGGACCTCCACCTCTCCTCTTCGAGTTTACTATATAATGAAATTAGTACCATTTAAATGAGTTTATTATTAAATATAATAGCGACTGCACACTTTCAAAAATAATACAAAAATATCTAGGTAATATTATTTATCCAGTCCACACTGCCCTCTGGTCTGGGTCTCATGATCGGGAATCATGGCTTACTCTGTACTGCTGTTGTTAGGGCCTTTAATGCTTTTGTTATTATTACAAATAATGAACAACAGCAGCAATAATAATGAAGTAAGATGTATTGAGAAATTGCTAACATCTTATAGTTTACCTTGTTTAATTCTTACAACCATTCCATAAGGTAAGATTGTTGAAGTCTTTCTTATGAGGGGACAGAGATCCAAAAATGAAAAATGAGCTGAGATTAGGAGCCGAAACCAATGATTTTGGAGCCTGAATGGTGAACCCTTACGTGATAGTTATTGCCTTGCCCATAGATCTGAGTAAAAAAGGAAAAAAAAAGACATAAAATAATAAAGTGATTTCTACTTGGTCACATTAGTGGATAATTTAATAGTAAAATAAGTAAGGGTGATGACTATTGAAAAAGATAGAGTTATAATAACAAAATCATTGGGGGAAAGGGAGGGGACTATTACCCATGAAGGTGAAGTAAGAAGAAAAATGAGAATTATATAGAGGACCAAGAGGGCTGAATCTGAAACGATGCTCCGTCATTCATGTGGCAGTGACTGTGATGTGATGTGTAAGAATGAAAAGCATCTGATTGATAAGGAAAATAGTGGAAAGGAGAAAGAATGCATTGGTATAAATAATGCCACTTACCTTTTAAAAATCATATATCTACATGTATGCATATATAAAATCTCCCAACGAAGGAAAATGCTTCAGTAAAATAATAATAACTAGAGGACAAGGTCGAATGATGGAGGTTGGTCAGTCTGAGCAGTCTGAGTCGTTGGTGGTCACTGTACTACCAGGAGATGTTCTTACCAAAATTTGGGCCTACTGCATGACCCCTGGAAGTATGGCTATTCTGAGTCCCAGAGTTCCCACCCAAATGTCAGTTTAGAACAGCCCTGACATCCCTCACATTCATGGAGCCAGGGGGCGCTCTGCCCATCAGCTGGGGAGTCCCCTGACTTAGTGACTTTCCCCCCGATGCACTCTGCCCCGGCTGAGCACATATATTACCATCCTGCTCAGTTCCCAGCTTCTGGGCCTCAACTTGTGCTGTCATCTGGGTCTAAGCTTTTGAAGATGGGTGCTATATCACCTCTTGCGTGTTAATCAATATTCCTCATGAGAAAATACAGCCTCCTTTTCTTCTCATCACACATGACCTAGTTAAACCCCAAGGGCATCTCTGACCACACAAAGGCAGACAGTCATTCTTTGCACTAAGCCAGGGTTTACAGAGTTCCAGGTCCTGAGCTCTGTGCCAGGGGTGGGACTGTGAAAAGTCAGACCCAGAGCCAGAGAAATAAATGTTAGACATGTAACAAATAAGACAGTTATTCACGAAAAATGGTGTGGGGCCAGAGCTAATGTGCATAAGTCTTGTGGGAGATATTTTTTTAGAAGAGACTGACAGCTTGAGAAGAAAGTTTCCAGGCATAGGAAACTGTGTGCAACAGCCTGAGAGGGGTGTGGGTGGAGCTTGGCCCAGTCAGGGAAGGTCTCAGGGCCTGACAGGTGATGGGGAGCGGAATGAGGGGAGTATGGAGAGGTAAGCAGGGTCCAATCACAGGGATATTTAGATTTAGGCCCAGGCAAGGCGTTGCGACTAATGGAAAACCAACAGAGAGTCAATAAGGAGCCATAGTGACATAGGAGGTACATTTTCAGCTGATTCAATAAGCTGCTCTGTGGAGTATGGCTAGGAGAGGAGGCACAAGAAGGCAAGGGGGAAAGTGAGTTTCTCAGAGAGGGAGGCATGCACGGCTTCTTCCACATGCAGCTGCCGGGACAGACACCCGGAGGGAGTGCACAGGGTGGCTGAGGACTCCTGCTGGGACAACAGACTGGCTGTGCTCAACCCAGGAACCGGTGAGCCGGGAGGACTTTGGAGCATTTCTTAACCTCTCTTGTTTCAAATTCCTCAACAATTTCCTTAGCTTTTAAGCTGATAAAAATGATTCATCAGGTAATGCTTATAAGGAATCTGGCATGCAGTGATCACTGGCTAAATATTAGCTATTAAACTGTAATGGTGACTTTTGGGGGTCTGCAGGGAAGGGGGCTCCAGGCCATGAATTGTGAAGGCTAGAGAAAGGTGATTCATAGAAAGGAGCAACTTCAAGTCATGTTCTCCCTCTGAAGCTCATCCACAAGCAGCTCTCAAAGAACAGCCACCACTAAGCCTAATAATTTGCACCCATCGTTTCATTTCATTCTCACAACAGTCCTACAACATAAATAATATTCTCCCCATTTTTAGATATGAGGACATTGTGGTCCAAAGGAGTTAGGTAACTTGCTCAAGGTCACCTAGTTAGTGGAAGAGCCAGAATCCAATCCAGATCTGCCTCCTTCCAAACCCCATGCTCTTTCTACCATAATGGCTCATCCACAGCACACACCTGCATCCCAAACACACTGCAGATTCTTAGGATTCGGCAACATCTGTGTCTCTCATCACAGGTGTCCTATCTATGGAAGGTCCCCAGGTGACATGGGGAAGAAAGAAATCTGCCTGCTCCAAGCCTTATAAAAAGGGACAGAGCAGACCCATTCCATCTGGTATTCTATAAAGCTCTGCTTTGCCAGGTAAAGTTTGGAAATGAGGTTGTACCCACCGCTGAGTACCAAATGTTAGATAGCTAATTAACCACAGAGATTTGGGAAGGAACCCATTAAAGGGGCCAAATATAGCATGAAGGAAAAGCAAATGCTAATGTTGCTGCTTATTATCGTTATTGCCATTAATATTAATATTAATACTATTATTTAGTTTTATTATCACACTGATGTATCATTATTATTGCTGTCTCCTTACATCTTCTGCATAAATCTATCACCCAATGTTTTAGAGGTTTAATATCATTATAGTTATGTAATTAAACAAATAGAAATAATAGATGAAGAATTGCAGAGTTACATAATTATCGCTCCGCAATGGAAACAATAAATAAAACTTACATGCCTCCATAGCAGTTATATTAACAACAATAGAAACTGAAAGCTGAAGCTGAAGAATTATGTAATGGTTACATAATTAAATAATAAATTACCCCGGAACTACAGGGACATGCACTATATTAAGCAGCTTACAGAACGGAGGAGAAAAGAAAACCATTAAACAAGGCAAAAAACAAAAAGTTTTGCCTATGGATAGGAAGCAAAGCAACATGGGCTCAGAATAAGGACGTCTGAGGGTTGTAGTAAGAACACGTCTCAGCTTCCCATGCTAGACTCAGACATGTGTGTGAATTTTATCATCCCCAAAATACAAAGTAATTTGCGTAAGGCTATAAATTACTTGGATGATATAATCCACTTAATCGAACAGTTTATCACATGTGACGTACATTTAATCTCTCTTTTAAATTATCACAAAATTCAGCTTTAGTCTTGGCTAAGAAGTATGTAACTACTCCGCAACTGCCAGCATTGACACCGTGATCCATGTGTGCGTGTCGGATGGAATGTTTGTCAGAGGTTGAGAATGACACCATTCTGAAAATTATTTGAGATTCCAGAAACACTCAATCACTGTATCACGATGTGTCTTTGGTGGTGTTATCATAATATTAACATACTCAAATATTTGAAAAGACTAAGATGTCTGCTGTTAAGTAAATATCCAGATGACTGACTGACTAGCTAATTTTTTATCCCAAAGTTTTGCAGTCAAGCTGCCTGGATTTTCTTTTTAAAAAGTGTGTTTATTGAGGTCCAGAGTGAGGGACGCCATCGCACACCCGAGATATAAAAATGCACACCTGCTCTAAAGATTCAATTCGGGCCGGGACGCCAGAGGGGCTCTAACACATTTCACACTCTGACTCCACCTGTCTCCCTGCGTGTCAGCAGAGCGAACTCATTGTTGGAATGAATGGCACGATGGGATGTTCCTGGGATGCCAGCAGCATGTGGTATGAATAAGCACATGGCATCGCTCAGCGGTGACAATGGGGAGGCAGAAGGCTCCTGTCCAGAGCCAGCGGGGGACAGAGCCACACTCTGCCAGCCTCTCCGTAATTCACTTTTCAAGGAGGCTCTCACTTCTCCATCAGGCCTTGTGCTGAGAGCAGCCAGGTTGGGCCATTATCATAATGGGGTCACCTGGGAGTCTGGGAATAGACAGGGGAGCAGTCTATTGGGGAGAACTAATTGACTCCTGTCTCATTACTTGGCTCAGCTTGACAGGCAAAGCTAGCGATTGGAAAAGGATGGCCTCAGAAGAGGCCCACGCTGAGGAGGAGCCTAGAGGCCATGGCACCTGCTGGGCCTGGGGACCTCGAAACGGACTGCCCAGTGTCAGCCCCACACATTCAGGTCGTAATTCTCCTACATGCAGTTTTGACTGGCCCCTGGCCTGCAGGGAGGCTCTGCTGCCCATCTGCCTGTGCTCCTGAGCTGCAGTGACAAAGGACACTCAGAACTCAACTCTTTGACATCATTCTGTCCCCTTCTCCCAACATCTCACCTTTAAATCCTGCTATTAAGATCCTTTTTACCCTTCCTCCAAGGAAGGTGAAAGTCGGGTCCTTCTCTGGGTAAGGAGGGCGAACTTCCGAACTACAAGGCCTCTCCTTATCATTGTTCTGGGGGCACCTACGCAAACAGTGTTCTGTGTCCTCACTTACTATTGAGAGGGCTCTTGAAGGCATTGAAAATCCTGGGACTTTAAAAATAAACCTGATGCATTAGTCAGCCCAGACAGTTGAAGCAAAATATTATACAGGGGTGACTTAAACAACAGGACTTTATCTCTCAAGTTCTGCGACCTGGAGTTGGACCAAGGTGCGAGTGCGGTCAGGTTCTGGGGCCTCCCACATGGCCGTTCCTCCCAACAATGGACAGAGGGGTAGGAGGTATGAGAGCCTGGGATGAGGCTTCTACCCCATCGTGAGGTGCCCACCCTCACCGCCTGATGGACCTCTCATCCCCTCCCAAAGGCCCAGTCTCTAAAAAAACCATCATTGGGGGTGAGGGTAGGGCTTAACCCTACGGAGTTTGGAGGACACAAAATCCCAGTCCACCTAACACCTGCATTTGAATTTCAGCCTCCTCTTTGTATTGGGTGTGGACCCCATCTGATGTCAGTGTCTGCATCCCAGTTACTTCATTTATAGAATGTGACTAACGACCTCTGCACATTGCACTACTGTGAGCGGTCAGATGAGTTATGGAGAATAGCCCTCTGACACATGTAAAGTGTTAAAAACTATGAGATCCGATCTCTCCCTTTCTCAGTGAGTTGCTGATTGGTAGCGCCGGTTTCCAGCAGTTCTGCCCCCACCCCACCCCACCCCACCCCACCC
>PVJL010002389.1:107408-201297 GCA_004026885.1 Lyroderma lyra | reverse complement strand
CTGAGGCCCACGCAGCCAATAGCTGACTTCAGCCGAGACCCACGCAGCCAATGGCCAGCTCAGTGCGTTCCGCCGGTGCCCGCCGTCTGAGTCCACCAATCGGGACTCGGGATACCTTGGCACCGCCCCTGGAGCCCGCCCCACCCATCCGCCCCGCCTCCAACTCGCTCGAGCAGGGCTGAGTAGACGGGCGCGCTCTCGGGGGCGGGAGGGGCAGTCCCGGTCCCGGCCCTCCGCACGGGTGGGCTCGGAGCAGGCCGCACCGGGCGGGAACCCCACTCCCACCCCGGAGGCCCCCCGCCCTTTCTCACCCTTTCCCCCCGGCCCATGGTGCGAGGCTGGGAGCCGCCGCCCGGGCCGGACCGCGGTGAGTGATCCCCAGCCCCTTCGACTTCCCCTCCCAGCCCTCTGTACGATCTCCGACCTCCGGAGCCCTATCCCTGTGCTGGGGGGAGGAGAATTCGAGTTTCGAGCTCGCCTGGTTCTCCTTTCTCCTCTGGACTTTTCGATTCCCTGTTGTAACTGGGGGAGGGTGAGTGGGTGTGTAGGGAGGGAGGGAAAGGCTGGGTTGGGACGCCCTTGGCGAGGGGAGGATTGAGATTTGCCTGCTCCCTGGAGCTCATCGCCCCAAGTGTAGCAACTTTTGTTCTCTGACCCAGTTTGGAGCCTTCTAGACTGCCTGTGAAATGGAGGCTAGGAGAAACGTTTCCTTCCCAGGCCTCCCTCCTCCTCCCCATGACTACCTCCTGGCGACCTCAACACACGTACGAAACCTGGCCTTACTTCTGGGAACTAGTGGCCTTTGGGAACTAAAGGTTTAAGAGAAACTGCCTCTAGTGACCCCCTCCCTAGCCATACTCAGAAAGCCAACCAGAAAAGTGAGAACCCGAGTCTTCAGAGGTTCCTGGTGTTATGTCCTAATGTGAGACTTCTAAACTGAAAGAAGACTCAAGCTGAGACCTGTTCGGTAAAGTGGGCCCAGATCAGATGTTTTATCATATGAACCTCCTTTTCACTAAACATTTGGAGCCCTTTAATATAATTAGGATAGGTAGATGGCAGTAGAAAACCAAAAAAGCCCGTTAAAGTTGGGAATTTAAAAATGATGCATACATATCTTAAACATTGTCATTAAAAGTATATTCATTTCACGAATCTTTTGGGGTAGTGTCCAGACGTTTTCTTTGTGTAAGTCTGTTGATTAGAGTTACCAGTCGTCTTTCTAGAATAAACTATACAAGCAAATCTCCAATCTGGCTGCATCCTGAGAACTTTTTAAAACTAGAGATGCCTGGACCCCCAGTCCAGACTAAATCAGAATGAGGAGAAGGGTACCCTGCTTTGAGTTTTCCATGTAATTCTAGTGTGCATTCTGAGAGGGGAGCCACTGCCTCTCATCATCTGTGATTTATTTTCAGGTTTGCTTTCTTTGAAACGGAGTGAGGACTTTAACACTTAAGGAAGCAATCTGAATGCAGAACCCTTTTGAGGTTAAGTCCCCGCCCTTGGAATCTTTCATAGTTGTCTTCCCTACTCCCAACTCGGCAGTTTTTAAAATGTACACTCCTTTATGTCTTTCCAAAGCATTTGACTTTGTTTTCATAGGAACCATTTTTAATGCACTAATTTTTCATAGGTTTCTGTGATGTTTAATTAATTATATAAATACAGAAAAACAGGCGGCATAAGCAGGTTTGAAATCACATACAACTGGCCCAAACACAAGGCAGCTGAAGGAAGCAAATGATTTTGGCACACTAGACAGAAGCTTACTAGCCTCTAGTATCCAGTGCACTGTAGGTACTGGTCATGTAGTCCAGGGGGTCAGTTAAGCCAGGCTCTTGACCCAGCTGAACCCCTTTCCCTTCCACTCTCCCAACTAATATCACCAATAACCGCACTTAACCTAAATTCTCTTGAGTCTTTCATCCACGTTTTCCATTCATTCATATCAAGCTGTTCCTCTTTAAAAAGTTACCACCATTGCCTTTATATTAATTTTGGAAAACGGAAGGCAGAAGTTCTTAATCTGGGCTCCTGAGCAGCCAGTGAATCCCCTGAGATTACATATATAATGTGTAAGTGTGAATTTTTTTTTTTGGGGGGGGGAGCGGTCATAACTTTCTGAGGGTCCATAACCTATCTGATTCACAAAGAGGTTCATGATCCAAAATGTTGAGAAGTACATAAGTTGAATATCACTGAAAATCCTAGGCCTTTACAAGTGTTACCACTAAAACACATTTCAGGCAGTACTTCACTTCTCTGGATAAAGATTCAGAGAATTGAGCAGGATCATATCACATCTCTCGAACTGTCTCCTGCTTTAACTGTAACCCTAAGCTCAATCCTAAAGTTCTGAATACCTCTTTTTTTTCTGCCATCTGCCCAGGGGTATGGAAAGTCCAAAGGGAAAGAAGGGCATAGTCCTGGCTTTTATTACTGACTTAAAGTAGCAGTAGGGCATATCTGGCATATTTAGTAATTATTCAGAATTGATAATCCCACCACCACCGCTACCTCTGCCTGTAGGAGTCATTTCTGCAGCATAGATTTCATTTTTCTACCCTGCCCAAATGGAAGCACAAGAATACAAGATACTGCAGTGTCTTCACTGTGGTTTGGATCACTAAGTTCTACCCTATTTGTTATAATTCTCATGGGCCACTCTCTGGTTATAGTTTCTTCCTATTTCAAAGCCAGATTCTTCTAGGGAGGTACCAGCTGTACAGCTGTGCCTTGATTTAAGCCACCATTCTGTATCAGCAAGTTTTCCATAACTTGTGTTTGGTGTACCTGGAAAACTGTGGATGTATACAGTACACCAGATAATGGGATTTGCATTACTGCATGTTATCTTGAAATACCAAGATGATGCCATGAGAATCTGAAAGATAGCACACCACATGAATGAAAGCAAAATGCTTCCTCCTTGGCTTATCTCTGTGCCTGCCTTATTTCCCATCTGACATTCTTCATCTTCATACTGGACTGCTTTATCCCCTTATGCTGTTTTCTCATATCAAAAGTGTTAGTGTGTCCTTCAAGAACAGGACACAAATAAGGTTAAGTCGGTGACAAGGGTTACAATCATAAATATCTTCTAGCTTACAAGATACTGTTGGGCCACAATTTCTAAATGGTGTTCCTGTTGGGCCATGATTTCTAAACGGTGGGTTAGCACCTGGCTGTGCAAAGCAGTTCCTCACAGACCACTCAACTGTGTCTAGGATGAACATGGTGGGTAAAGGTAGAGCTACCACATTGGCAATTCACCTGGCAATCAAAAAGGATTTATTACCCACATTATGAATTCAGTTCTAAAGCAGTGATTTTCATACTTTTTTAAAGCAGCAAAATCCTTTCTGGAATTATATCCAACTTCCAAAATAAAAGGATAAAGTCACAGACACCCTGGTTTCTTTCTTCCTCCAGTGCTCGTCATTTTAAAGGATTCAGTCCTTTAATAAAAACAGTGGTTTTAAAGGTTTCAGTCTTTGCCTCACTTCCCTCATTGTCTAGGAGTATTAACCTTGTATCAAAATTATCCCATGAGGCTGAAGTAATGATAAAAGCTGCAATTTATTGAGCCTTTACTTTGTCCTAGGCATAATGTCAAGTACATTTTATTCATTTAGTCACCAACTTGTGAGGTATGTACTGTTATGACTTCCCTTTTTTCTGATGGGAAACCAAGGCTTAGAGAGGTTAAATAACTTGCCCAAGGACAAGCAACACTGAAGTGCTCGAGCTTCATTTAATCTCAAACCTGATTTACCTCATACCTCCACTTCTAACAGGTGCTTTAGGCCCTGTCTACACATGCCACCTCACACATAGTAGATGCTTATTAAAAATAGATACTTTACATATATTTAGCTCTGTCTCAATTTTGTACACATGAAGAAACTGAGGCTCATGTAAGGTCAGTAACTTGCCCAAGATCACATAGCTGGTGGCAGAAATGGTGTTCAAACTGCAGGCTAGCCTTACTCAAGAATCGTATTTCTACCCACTGTGCCAGACTGCCTCCACTGACTTTCTTATGGTCTCTTCAAGCTATATTGCCTTTAGGATCTGCATGTCCTTTGGTTAAGATTTGCTTGTTAAAAGGAATGGTGATACACATTAAAATACTGAATTTTTCTAATCATATAAAATCCCTGATATTACACTGCTCTATTTGTAAATTCCTGGATTTGAGATTTTTCTCAATTCATCATGTAGCATTTACATAGGAATCCTGTCTCATTCTTAACATATCAGAAGTAATATTTATGAACTCAGATGGGATTCCTCTCACAGTAAAGGGTCAATAGATGTGTTAAAAGTAAGGCCCACACAGGGAGCTGAGTTAAAATTCATTTAACAATTATTTTGGGAAATGACAAGATATTTCTGGAATGAAGCATGGTCAGGGGCTAGCCCTGCAGCCCCCATACCCAGAACCAGTGGTGCTGCTGGTGACTTGCAGGACCTGGTTAGAATTTACTATAATGAGCCTGCCCACCTGGGTCCCGAGTCCAAAGCTGACCTGAAGAGATAAGAGCTGCAGGCCTTCCGCCCTGTATGGAGGAGGCTGTTAAAGTCTGAGGGAGCTCTGTAGGCTCCCTGGAGAGAGGAAGAGCAGTCGGAAGAGACAAAGGCTGGGGGGAGGGGCTAACCTTTGTTTCGAGGATGACTTGGGGAGCAAACATTCCCCTCTGTCCACATGAATTTAAACCCTAAGAGGGGTAAGTCCCACTTATCCCAGATATCTGACCTATCCCTCATCTTATTAAGAGAGAAAAGCTAAAGCTATCAGGTTTGGGCTTAGGGCTTAAAGATACTATACATTCCCCTCCCCTCAACATCCACTACCAAGAAGGGAAGGAAAAGGAGACCAAGGACTGGGCAAAGGACCAGTGCTGTCCTACCTTCTAGATTTTCATACGTTGTATTCCCATCCTATCTCCATATTCTAGAGATAATAATAAATTGTCAGGAGCTAAAGCATTTGTAACAGTTTGGAGATTACTGCTCCTCTGGTTTTTATGGATGAGTTCATTTTGTGACTCTTGTTCCATGAACTTGGTGAAATGAGTTGGAATTGAAAAGGTAAAGGCTATATAAGGATGTTTTTCTTCTTCTAAGGACAGATTTTTATCTTGGTGACAACACTCACTAGTCCTGTGACTTGGGGTAATATAACTTCTGTGGACATTGGTTTTCTCATACAATGGGGATTTTAGCAGACTGATGACACATAAGGTTATGAAAACTGAAAGAGAAATTGTTAAAGCACTTTAAAAGTAAAACAGCACAGTACACATAAAGTTGATTGTTTTAGAGGAAAAATTGAACAGTGGGCCAAAAGAGGAGCCCTACTGATTGAGCTGTTTCTCTTCTTAATTACAGCTATCTCTGAAGGGCACAAATCAGAAAGCACCATGCCTCCAAATAAAGAGGCCAGCAGTCTTAATACCTCCCCTGCGGGGCTCATCTGCCTCCCTCCAATCTCTGAGGAGCTCCAGCTTGTGTGGACCCAAGCAGCCCAGACCAGTGAGCTGGATGGCAATGAACACCTGCTACAAACCTTCAGTTACTTTCCCTATCCCAGTCTAGCAGACATTGCCCTTCTCTGCTTACGCTATGGGCTACAGATGGAAAAAGTCAAGACTTGGTTCATGGTCCAGCGCCTCCGCTGTGGCATTAGCTGGTCATCTGAAGAAATAGAAGAGACTCGAGCCCGAGTAGTCTATCACAGGGACCAACTCCATTTCAAATCTCTTCTCTCTTTTACTCATCATGCCGGGCGGCCCCCAGAGGAGGTGTCTCCTCCAATGCCACCTCCAGAACAAGTTAGTCTTGGAATAGTGCCCCTGACTCTTACCGAACCGGCCCAGATGAAAAGATTGAAGGTGGAGCCTGAGGATTCCCTAGAGCCACTGAGTCACCAGAAAGCAAAGGAGCCCCTGATGGCACCTGGCAGTGGGGCATTCTCCCACCAATCAGAATTTTGTCAGGATCTTCAAAGCAGTGGCTTCTCTAAGGAACAGGCAGTCAGAGGCCCTGAGCAGTCACATGGCCTAGGTACTGCTTCCTGGAACCACTCCACAACTCCCCACCAGCCACAAGCTCGAGATAAACCCCAACCAATCTCATTACTTGCCAGTAGTTGTAAGCAGGAGTCAGCACCTAATGTGATTCCTTCTTCCTCTACCTCTTCTTCCTCTTCCCAGGTACTGGCTAATGGAGCAACAGCCACCTCCAAACCCCTCCAGTCACTGGGCTGTATCCCACAGCCACTGTCACCCAGTGAACAGGCAATACCCCCACATGTGGAGCCAGCCTGGCCCCAGGGGCTAAGGCATAACTCCATACTAGGTAGGGTTGGCCCTGCAGACTACCTTTCCCCAGATATACCCCGCCAGCGAAAGACCAAGCGCAAAACCAAAGAGCAGCTGGCTATCCTCAAATCATTTTTTTTACAGTGCCAGTGGGCACGGCGTGAGGATTACCATAAATTAGAACAGATCACTGGTTTACCCCGGCCTGAAATTATTCAGTGGTTTGGTGACACACGCTATGCTGTGAAGCATGGGCAACTAAAATGGTTTCGGGACAATGCAGTACCTGGTGCCCCTAGTTTCCAAGACCTGGCAATTCCCACACTATCACCTTCTACCCGCTCCATGAATGAATGGGCTGAGACACCACCTCTGCCGATTCCCCCACCTCCACCAGATATACGGCCCCTGGAGAAGTACTGGGCAGCTCACCAACAGCTACGGGAAAGTGATATCCCTCAACTGAGTCAGGCATCAAGGCTTAGCACCCAGCAGGTACTGGATTGGTTTGATTCTCGATTACCTGAGCCAGCTGAGGTGGTGGTTTGTCTAGATGAAGAGGAGGAAGAGGAGGAGGAGGAACTGCCCGATGATGAGGATGAAGAAGAAGAAGAGGAGGAAGATGACAGCGATGAAGATGTGATCATACAGGACTGAATGGGGGGTTACGAGAGGGGAGGTCTGTTACTGAAAGATGAACCAACTTAGTAACTGTTTAAAGAAACCACATTTTAAAAATTATCTTGTGGCAAATAACTTGAAAAGCTTTTGTGTTCTTGAGGGTGGGGGACAGGGATGTAGCAAGTGTGAACAGGAAGGATGAGCACAGGGCACAGAGTGAGGTGGGGATTCAATGGGCAGAAATCCAGAACTGGCCTCAATGAAGAGACTGCTAAAGATCAGGTACAAACTGGGCTGCGTAAAGGCTCTTGCTCTAATGTCTGCTGTTCTTTTCCTTTAGTGTACTACAGAGAGGCTATGTCTATAGGAAGATTGGAAAGGAGGAGTAAATAATTTTGATTTAATTGGTGATTCCAGTGCATCCCCTAGTCCCACCATTTTCCTTGTAAATGTAAAGCTGCCTTGCACCCTTCCTTTTTCTCTCTGAGCACAAGTCCATGCATGATGCAGCTATGAATCTCAGTATGTCCCAGTCTGACAAATATTTCCTCTTTCTCATACCAACTTAAGATACACGTTTTACCTGCTTCATTAATTGAGTCACAGGAAGCAGAATGTTTTCATTTCTGACACTGGGACCACTTTGCCTTGCACCTTTTTCTCTTTCCAGAATCCCCATTCTGTTCACTATGTCTCAGGGTAAATCTTCCCCATGGAGCTTGTGAAAAAGTTTAATAACTGGCTGGAGAATAATTTAGACTGGATATTTATTGGAGGTGGGAATTAGAGATGTCCTTTTTAAAAAAAAGTAGAATTAGGTTACGGAGGGATAGAGAAGAGGGAATAGTTATTAATGTGCAGAGGACTCTGCAGGTAGGTCCCAGGTTTGGTTTTACAAGCCTAACACTCCCTCCTGCCTAGCTTTGACAGAGACTGATTTTTCATCTTTTTGGTGCTGGTTCAGTTTGTATCCAGCAAAGAGACTTTTCTCTCTATAGGATCTGTCTTGGGGACAGAGGGATCAGATCTTTAATTGAATTTATTGATGTTTTAGAATGGTTTTCATCAGTTGGGGTCACATATAAAGATATCAGTGGGTTAACCATCTAGAAACAAGGGTGCAAGCCCCAAATTTCTAGAATAATAATAAAAAGACCAAAAATAAAATTGTTTCTCTCCTCCATTTTGCCACTTTTATGGTTTAGAGATTAATGGAGCCAGATGCATTAACATTCTGATTTAGTATAGTTTTTTATTTATTTTTGAAGCCTCAGGATATATTGAGGTAAATTAGAGGAACAAAAACTTTGAAAGGCACTAGATCAGTATCTATTACTAGACAGATTGTTTCCTGCACTGCTACATCACAGGCTTTTTCTCAGAAGAGGTATGTCTAGAAATACCTTTCAAAATAAATTCAGTATTCTAGCAAGGGTAATGGGATCTTGATTCAGCTACAAGGTCATTCCCAAGACATAATTTATTTCTGGCAGATGCTTGCTATCTTTACATTTTCCCAATATTTTTGCTGAAGGCCTGCCTGTTAGTGGCCCACTCATTTAATTCCTCATTTCTACCCCTTAGTACCCGAAGAAAAATAAATATTTGATCTCAGTGGTAGTGTCCTTTGCCCATTCCACCATTCTAGAGCTTGTAATACTAGTAGAGCTACAATAGCAATAAAAGGGCATCCTCTTTATTTTACTATCTATGTACTATAGTAAGCTGAAAGTCTGTGTCTCCCAACTATTATCAGAAAGGAAAATAAACATTTAATTACCAGGCATAGAGGAAATAGGCAAACAGAAAAATGTATAATAGGACAAGGAACAGAATTTTTGGTTGTTAACACTGGCAATAGGAGAATATATCTAAAGCTAAAAAATGAAATCCAGAAATAAAACATAGTTAATGAGTATTTTACCCCTCACCCCAAGGATGCCAAGAATTGTTTTTACAACCTTTGTTTCAAGTTGTAGGAATGTCTCGTGGGAGAAATATAAACATCTTCTCCAAACAACACCCTTATATAAAATCCTGACCACTTTCTGAGGAGGTAATAACAGGGTGTATATGGTAAAGATCGAGAAAAACTACGGAGTGAAACCAGGAAACCAGGCAGGGGTACATTTTCCAAGGCCATCATGCCTAATAGGTACTGGATGCTACAGTCTGTCCTTCAGCAGCACATATAGATCAGACCTTGAAGATGGTCTATCTGGGAGTGGTCCACGCTTCTCTCCCTCTGGCTAATCCCATCTGCCTTTGTTGGTAGGGAGTCTGCAGCAGAGGACAGGAGGGCAGATATGGGTGTTTATAACCAAAGGACAAGTAAGGCCCCCTCTCAAGCCATTTTATGAAGGTATCAGGACAGCAAACCACCACTGTTGCTTCCTCATAGTTTTCTCCATTGCATGATAACTACCTTTTCCAAACTAAGATTTGATACATCTAGTGTAACAAAGCCTTTGCCATTACTTGTGAAACTACAATATTTCAGTGGTTGCTGGTGATAATAAGAAAGAACACTTGAAAATTAAACTCTTGGAAGACTAGAACATGACTGCCATACCCAGAGATGACTACCAGAATTCTTATGCCTCTTGAGGTGGCAATAACTTTTTTTTTTTACTTTATTATGTAAATTTTTTTAAAAATACAAAAGTAGATAGTATAATGAACTTACATGTACCCATCACCCAACTTCAACAGATAACTAACTCATTGCCAATTTTCATTTCTACTCATTTCTCCTCTCGACTAGATTATACCAAAGCAAAACCCAACAATTATTTAACTTCCTATCCATAAATATTTAAGTACTTAGCTCTAAAAGATAAAGACTATTTTTTAAAAATATAACCACAATAGCTCCATATCTACCAAAAAAACTATTAATTCCTTAATAACAAATGTCCAACAGATACTCAATTTTCCTCAATTTCCTCATAGTTTTTTAAGTTTGTTTCAATATGATCCAATTAGGACCCATATATTTGTAGATGGTTTCTACAAGTATGTCTCTTAAATCTTTTCTCATTTGTTGGTTAATTCCTCCATTTGCGAGGATCTTATTTCCCTAATGTTGCCTCCTAGGGCATAGATCCTAATTTTTTGCTGATGGAAATAAAGGGAATTTTGGAATATGAGAGCAAAATATTTATCTACCTTAGTATGACCCTAGGGTTACCATGAGCTCAGCATGGAGAAAGGGCTGAAATAACCTCAAAATCCAAGCCATAAAAGTTAACTTAAAAGGCAAGACTGAACTTTTCATTGAATAGAGCTCCTTACAAACCTCTTCTGGTTCTCATGCCCTTTTCCTTTTTTTGCCTGGATTAGAATCATAGTCCCATAAATTTACAAAACATTTTAGGTATCCCAGGAAAAATAAACATGTTTTTTCCTAGTTCAAGCAGCACCTCTACGCAAAAGATATATTCCATTGAGAATACTTTTTTTGTGAAACTTGGGAATGTCAATTGTGTCTGTATACTTAGTTCACCCTGGCCAAGACCTCTCTGTTTAAAGCCTTTCATTACTATGTTACCTAATTTAAAAATCCCAAACCAGGAAGCTACAAGACTGGACAACTGATTTTGTGAACTCATCCTAGAAAAAGCACCACATACCTCGTTGCTGAGTATCACTACGGTCACCTTTGAAGTACTCCTCTTGGGAAGCTACACACCGACACCAGCACCTAGTCCACCCTTCAAAGCAATTTTGGAACTCTCTGGAATGGCCCTCAGAGCTGTCATCATGCCCAAAATATGACAATTAAGTTTGCGAATTTGCCACCATGTGCTTACTTTGGCAGCATTGTCCAAACAACTTAGTAATGACACCTTTTACTGAGTTGTTTGGATAGTACTGCCAACTGACAGATTTGGGGTAAGATGGCAACTCTGATGGCCATTCCAGAAAAAGAGTTCCAAAATTGCTTTGAAGGGTGGACTAGGTGCTGGTGTCGGTGCATAGCTTCCCAAGGGGAGTAGTTTGAAGGTGACCATAGTGATACTCAGTAACGAGGTATGTGGCACTTTTTCTAGGATGAGTTCACATAATTAATTGTTCGACTTCGTAATCTGATAGATAGGACAGAATCTTTGAAACTGAGACCGTTCTGGAATATTGTGCACATATGGTTATCACACTTGAAATCCATGTCATTCTCCACTGGTTACATTCTACTACCTTAACAGGAGACCAGAATGAAGCAGTTAGTATGCAGGCCTAACCATTTAAGTGTTTCATAAGCAGACAAATTAGACTAACCGGGGCTCAC
The DNA here is from genome assembly GCA_004026885.1 of Lyroderma lyra. Lineage (NCBI taxonomy): Eukaryota > Metazoa > Chordata > Mammalia > Chiroptera > Megadermatidae > Lyroderma > Lyroderma lyra. Next base: position 190,059 of record PVJL010002389.1, on the reverse strand, counting down.
CTGCAGGACTGGTAGCTGGAAACCAGAAAGACTCTCTAGTGGGGTTCTGCTCTCCCTCTGACCTGAAGGATAGAATGGAATGGTGACAGATCACTTCCTTGGGCATCTCCTTGGTAGCGTTACTTGTGGATCAAGATACACAGGTAGTTCTTTATCTGTGGAACACTCCTCAGAAGGGAAAAAACTGTTAGCTAAGCAATTTAGGGGGTGGGTTATAAAATCCTTTCTTTTCTTGTGAGATCAGGGTGGGGACAGAGAGGTCTGAGATTTGAGTTTATAAGTAGAAAGATATAGAGAAAATATAAAGATTTTGATGAGCTACGGAAGACAATAGCCCCTTATCAAGAGGACTGGTAGCAGAGGTACCTTTTTGAAAGAGATGGGGAGAAAATAGGATACTAGTTTTATCATTCTCATTCAGAACTGAGTTTCTAACAATGTTCAAACAGGGACCTCCAAAAAAAAGGCCAGTTTAATTCTACAGGTCGACCTTCTGGCTAAACAGCAGAACTTGACAGGTGACAGGATGAGTGGTATTAGCAAAATCCTCAGTTTCCCTTCATTGTAAAGGAAATGGGTTAAGTTAAAGGATATTAAGGAGATAAACTGTAGACAATGCTCTCTTTTTTGGGAGGGGGGGACAAGTCCCAATTTCCTTTCACCTTGAAAATGTTATTTTAGTGTGTGTAGTGTATGTGTGTGTGTATGTATGTGTATGTGTGTGTATGTATGTATGTATGTGTGTGTATATATATATATATATATATATATATATATATATATATATATGTCAATGGTTGAAGCTACAATCCTTTGGAGATGTTGCTTAACTTACCTGAATTATTGGGAGTGAGGATGCTTGTGTGGCCTGAATCCCTACCATTTAGGGATGGTCTGAAAGAAAAAGTTCCCAGTCCAGAGGAACCAGATGATGGTCTAAAGAGGGAAAATGAAAGCATCAGCAGAGAAAATGAAAGATAAAGGTAAAAAGCATGTGTAAAGGAAGTGCCTATACATTTAGGCTATAGAGCCTGCTTGGAAGTCAGAATAAAATTAAGTAATTCAGGTGTATATTAGACACAGTTCTAGTTAACCTTCCATTTTGTGTGCAAGGTGGATTATAAATTTCAGTGGTACAGGCCAGTGGAGAAGGGACCCCAGGGCTGCTGGCAGAATGTCAGTGTGAACAGACTCCAAGTGAAAGGAAGCATACATAGTGTTACTCACCTATAAGATAGGCTGTGAGTGGAAGCGGGTGAAGGGGTTTCTGGAAAGCATAAAAATGATCCTGTGAGGTAATCCATAAACTGGAGAGGGGATTCAAGTATATTCTGGGCCAGAGCAAGGAACTGGGGATCAAAGATTTTCAGTATACAGTATGCAGTAGACACTCCGTTAACCAGAACTCAAGCAACTGGCGCACTCAAGCAACTGGTAAAACGGCAAAATCTCAAGCAACCAACAAAATGTTTTTGAGAGTGCCGGTTGCTTGAGTTCTGGCTGACAGTCTACTGTATTTCTTCACTGAAATACACTACCCTTCACTGTAGTGTATTAAACCTAACTTCTACTGCCATCTTGTGGCAATTTTAAGAATCCAAGTCAATTATTATATTTTGAATCAAGTTATCCATCTCCTGCTCAAAGTTTTCAGTGACTTTCTCTCACTCAAATTTTTATTTTTCCCTTATCAGTTTGAGAACAGAAATATAATTATTTGAAAAGAAGTGATATATGTCTAGATATGTGGAATCAATGGAAAAAATAAAGTAAAAATTTTGGCATTATATATTATGCACAGAAAACTAGAAATCTAATGGTGTATGCACAGACTATGTTTGTTTCTGACACCTTCCCCCCACCCCTCACCAGTATGAGAGTCTCTGGGAGTGCTCCTTCCATGAAGGCCTCTGGCTCCCTGATGGACAAATAATAAATATCAATTAATAAATATATCCTGATGTTCTGGCTTCCATATTCCTTGCTTATTTCTTTATATCTACACATTGGGTCCACACTTTACTTGCAAAATGAATATTATGGACACTGTTATGGGGGTTCCCTGGTGGTGTAGTGGCTAGGCTTTGGTGCGCTCACTGCTGCGGCCTGGGTTCAATCCCCGCTCAGAGAACCAACCAAAAAAAAAAAAAAATGGACACTTGATACTTTAGTCCTTAAATACTTCCACTATTTTACCCCTCTTCATTTTCTGTGTCAGCTTCTAACATCAGGTCTGCATTGCCAAAAGAAAAGAGAGTCCAGGCATAGCATCAGATAATTTATGCTAAAACCAACATAAGTTTAATATTCTTGCCATAAATCTTTTCTTTCATTTTGTGTTAGCAATCTCAGTCTGGAAGGAGAAGGAAACTATCACTTACTTGTCCCGTGCTACCAAAGCCAGCCATTCTATAAGAGATAGACTCCACTGAGGAGGACCGACTGTATAAGGTGAGACAAAAAGAAAAAACAAACAAACCTGGGGTTAAACTTTTATACAGACCTAAAGTCTCCTCAGTTCCTGTCTTAGCCACATCTAGGTATTTCTTTCATCTTCCACTTTTTGCCAATAGTTTTAATGTTGCTGTGTAGGTTTCCCACTCACCTGACCACCTGGCTGCTATGCTGAGAACTGGGTCGTGGAGTAACTAAAAAATAATAAAGTGCAAGATAAAAAGTTGGCATCAATAGTGTGCTCGGCCTTACCTAGCCAATCTATTGCAAGGAGGTATCTGGTTGTATAATCTTTTCATATCATATATAAGATTAGGAAAATCACATTATAGTCTCTGAGAAGAAACCATCTTTCATAAAGTAAGAGGATATTTATTCACCTCACACAGATATTTAGACAAAAAAAGAAAAGTCCTCTACCTGACTGTGTTGGGGAAGTAATCCCTACTGGTCGAGGTGTGGTTGACCTGCAAGGGGAAAAAAGGAGGCAGCTCTAATATCTCTAAGTAGAAGTTAACTGCCACATCAGAGGATAAATCAGATCAGTGGTTTTAGAAATAATAACTTCCTTTCGGAGCACACTGCTTACTCTTATGTATTAATAGGTTTTACCTCAAAATATAGAGGCAAACTTTCCATATGAGACTCCTTGGCTCTCCAACTCCCTGAGTGAAACCTTCTCCCCTTCTTTACTGTCCATAATAGGAGAAGTTTTGAAATCCTCCTTTCTTTCTTCCCTCAGTGCTTTACCAAGTCCTCTCAACTTTACATATATCTCTATCTGTCCATTCATTCATACATCTACCATTTCCTTATTCTCTCCACCCCCTCATCCATTTAGCCAACAAGCATTTATTTAGTGCTTCTATGTCACAGATACCGAGATCATAAAGATAACTAGAATATAGTTCCTATCTCTTAGAGGCTCACAGGCTAGTAAGAGAGACAATAAAGCAATGTTTAAGTGTATATCAGAAGTACAGAAGTATGAAAGAACACTAAACTAACTACTGTGAATGCCGGGACCATGTCTTCTTTAATCGACCAATACAGGGATGATGTTAAAAATATTTAACAATTGGTAGGGTGCAGATATTACCAATTATAATAACTGGTGATGTCCATCCAACACCTGATAAACAGTAGTCACTCAATGAATATTTATTGAATAAATGAATAACAGAATATCTAATTCTGCCTAATGAAGTTCTGACAGAAGAAATGACATGCGAATTGAATTTTGAAGGATGAATAGGATTTCACAAGGTGATGGTCAAGGGTGAGCACTACATTCAAGATTTGACTTCAGCACTTTTCAGTGAATAACTCTTTTTTAGAAAAATGAAAGTAAGTTCATCAACCATTTCTTCTACCTCAGAGCCACATAGAAGTTACAGCTAAGAGTCAAGAACAGAAATTTTCAAAGAGGGCTAATAGGGGCCTGATAAAACTGACCTGCTTCCTTGGTACCAACTTGGAGATTCCTGTAGGTGAAAAAAATGGGAGTGAAGCAAGCTGCAGCTCAAGGGTCCTAATCAATGGATCTCACTTGTCAGATAACTAAGCTGTAATATCTGCTAGTTGTGGCTGCTAAGATTTCCAATAGGAGAAAACAATAACAGCAGGTTTTCTTAGGAAATGTTTAGCTTTGGGGGAATAAAAGTTTATTTCCTCTTCATAAAAACACATTGGGAATCCTATGGACTGATACACATGGGGAAAAAAATGGGCAGAGAAAGAAAAATGACAGGATTACAATGTGCTAGAATAGTTAAAGGAGTAGGATCATTAGGAACATTATATAAATACAAAGAACATTCTCAGGAAGAAAGAAATGTCTAGGAAATTGAATTTGAGGGGGGAGTAAGGGTCTTGGGATTCTTGAAGAGAATTTTTAAGTTACCACAGCTCTTCTGTAATAGAGCTTCCCAAATGGTGTGTCATGACTCACTGATGTTCAAGAATGGGCTACCAGTGTGCTGAATATTGATCCCCTTCGCTCTCCAAGGTCTTCTGTGGCTTCATCCATTTACTACAGTGTGCTTGTTATACAAGCATTATATCAGTTATAAATGCCATGATGTAAAAAAGGTTAGGAAACACTATTTTTTTCAGTCTGCCAGATAGATGGGAAAAGTAGGAAAGAAAATAATAGTAAGAAAAATCCATTTCATTCACCTTCAGGATGGCTAGAAATTTCTTCAGTTCTCCATTCTCTTTTCTTAAGACTGACAGCTCTCTAGGCAAAAGATGGAAACAATCATCTCCAGCAGTGGGATAAAAACCTTGATTTTTATTATTATCAACATCTACTTAATGCTTATGGAGAGATGCTTGCCACTATATGTGGTATTTCTATCAGAGATCTAGTGATTCAGGGAGATAATGGCAGGGTTTTAACAGTGAGAAGAATTAAGTGGACAAAATAAGCAGTCATTTGGTATGACTTCAGAGGAGTTTACACAGAATTCCATTTCCTATCCACACACACTCATGACTTGCTGCTGTCCGAAAATTTCCATCAAGGATTCCATCTTTTAGCTTAATATTTCTAAAATATACCCTCGTAGAGGTAACATTTTAAATGCTGCCTCTTTATCACTGTGAAAACAGCTGTATCTGATTTCTCTGAAGAACCAGTTTTTGATTGGGGGAAACAGAAGAGGAAATCTATAAAGTGAGGTGAGCCCCTTGAGGAAAGAAAGAGAAAAATAAAATGAAGATTGAGGGGACCAAGAATTCTGTACCTGATTTGTCCAAGACAAACCAACATACATGGGGCACTTTTCAGATTTTGCAACCATAAGGAATTAAGGGCAACAGCTCCTCTGAAAGAAAAAAAGCTCTCTGGCCGTTTGATTTGTCACTTACTTTTCCTGGCTAGTCACTGTTTGCTGGGCCTCCAGCACGACTGCTTCTAACTTGGTAATTCTATGCTTATAAAAGGCAATGAGAAGATCTGTTTGTTTCTTCTGGAAACTCCACACCTACCAGGGAAAAACAGACCTTTGATAAACACCCCCATAACTCCTTTCCCCTTACTTCTGGCAACAAGGGGAATCTATCAATTCATACTTCATTACTGATCTTTTTTCTGGAGCACCTGGCCTAATTCATTCTTCCCTTACAGCTGCCGAACCATCTGTTCCCTCGCGCCTTTCCCATGACATCATAAGGAAGTGTCTCGGCAAACTGAGACCCAACAGAACGATATTGGTCATTCCCCCTTAATGGATGGTTTCAGAACAATGACTCCATCCCCTGGGGTTGTGCGTGTGTGTGTGTGTGAAGGCACAGTACGTATGGGAGCACAAGGGGGACTTTCGGGAAAAGCAGCTTTGAGGCATGAAACTCACAGACCATGGGAAAAACCAGTTTCACTTCTTTGTATGTGCACTAATAAAAACTATGCGTTGGCCCAATTTAGGGCTCAGTCATTGAGGCTTGAGTCCCTTGGCCCCGCTTGTACTCTATTCTTGCTACTGTCTTTTTTCACCCAGTGCCACCCTTCTTGCTTCCCACAGCTCTTGTCATGCAGGACGCGACAACTCGTGACTTTCCAAAACTAGAGGATTCAGCACTAGGGAAAGCCAAAGCTTTTCATATCCAGGACAATGATTTCCTAATATTCTAATGGGAATATTTTGACATAGAAGGGCTCTTTAAAAACATAATCTTTCATCTTGAGCGAGAAGAGTGACACCCAAAAAACTTTCTCAAGCTTAGAATTGGTTCTTATCTAACTTATCAAGAGTAGTCTGAATTTATCTTATTAGTTTGGACTCAGCTTCCACATTCCAGAGCACTGATAACCAATTTACTTTCTCTAAGATATTCACACAGAGACACCTGCAGGCTACTTATGCTGCTACAGTAAAGGGCAAAGAGGCACAGAAGGGGATTATCTATTTCTGAATTTTATTTTATTTGTGGGCATGGACAAATAATTTTGCTTTTGTAAATAAATAAAGCAAATATCTTTTACTTTATAAATAAATAAAGCAATATATATTTTACTTTATAAATAAATGAAGCAAAATATCTTTTGCTTTATTTTACTGTTTGATATACAGATGTGCTTATCATGGTATTACTGAATAAGATCAAAAGTTAATAATTAGAAGGGATTTCAGCTTTGTCAGACTCCACTTTTGAATACACAGCAGTATTTATGTCTCATTTGCTTCCTTTTGTCTAAGGTCCTTTTCTAGATCTTGGTATTCTTGTTATAAACTTTGTTCTCATATAATTTTGCCACCTTACCACAGAATTATACTTGAGTTTATATAGTCTCTAGCCTCTTTCTTTTCTACTTAAAGCGAACAGTGCAAAAGCAGAAAAAGTCACTCAGAATCCTGAGAGTTACCTAAAATGGTGGTGGTGGGGAAACAATAGATATTACAGATAGATGTAATATATAGTCAAGAGACAGTATCCCAAACATCCTAACCTACTCCTAGGATCAGTTTGTGGTGAGATTAAGTTAGTATCAGGCTAGGGCCAAGAAAAGCCAAATCCTGCCCTAGTCTGGTTCTCTCTTTGAGATCACCTAGCGTCATACATGCACAGGGCACAGACCCTACAGTGGAACTCCAGGGAGCCAGACCGGAGTACTAAAGGGCCTTTTGCCCAAGCCTAAGCAGGCCCACTTCACCTACTTAACCCCCAAAAACTCAAACCCAAATCTCAGATCTGATCATTCCAAGAAGTAAAGACCAATCCAGAAAACCACCACCAGCAAGAAGTGTTACAGGAGAACAAGTGGCTTGGACCGATGTTAGAATATAAATGTTTTGACTATTTCAAATACATTTATCAAAGGACATTCTAAAACCTAACTCAGTAATAAATTTCAGTATTTAAAAAACTTCATTGTTAGCTAACTCATTATTCTGTCTCATTTAAATCCTGCAGCCTCATCAGAAGGTTGGTTTCCTCTTCTTTTTTGTTTAAGGTTGGATTATTTACAACATGGAGCAGATAATAATAAAAGTAGTTCTGTTGATAACACTAAAACACTGTCTGGGTATCTCTAAGTGTTAAATATTGCCTATTTTATTGGAATAATGCATGAAACTACCTACTCCTAGACCCAGATTCCTCTCCTATATTTCTAACTAGGACCAGGTAAGGGTATCCTGATCTTCATTAGGATTCTCACTCATTTTAGAATTGATACCATGGAACTTAATTTTTATTTTATTTACTGAAGACAGTAAATTAAAGCTTCAGTTCTGGAAGGAGATCCAGGATGGGGGAGTAAGTAAACACTGTGCCTGCTTCGTTCCATGAACAAATTAAAATCACAACTAAATTACTGAACAACCAACCTGGAGAACCATCTGAAGTCTAGCTGAACAGAAGTTTTATAACTAAGGATGCAAAAAAGAGGTGGCCATCTTGAGACTGGCAGGAGGGGCGCAGAGTGAAAGAAACCAAACATCCAGTGACAGTAGAGCATCAGGAGCGATATCTCAGCTGCAGAGGTTCCCTGGCAATAGCAAGGGACCCCAGCCCCATACCAGGCTCCCCAACCCAGAGCATTGATGCTGGGTAGAGAAGGCCCACAACATCTGACTATGAAAAACAGTGGGGACTCTGACCGTCTGGGCGGAATGGAAGGCTGAAGGAAACCCAGACCTTCTCCTAAAGTACCTGCACAGACTCGGTCAATCGCAGGTACTCACCCTGGGCTCTGGCAGAGGGATGGTGACTCAAGAGGCATTGGAGGCATACAGAGGGCAGGCTGAGGTGTGTGGCTTTGGGGCGAGGGCTAGACGACAGTTGCCTTTTTTCCTGGGTGCGTCCTCATCCCATGCAGCCAGCTCGTAGGTACCATCTTTCCTGTGTTGTGCCCACACCCCACACAGCCAAATCTGAACCTGATTGGTCTGGGGAGCTCTGCTTGCTCCACCCTGCTAACTCCTGGGACTTTTTCCCACTCAACTCTACTAAAGCCAGAGGCAGTTTCTCTGGTGAGCAGCCAGCCCTTCCACATTGCAATCTTTCTCAAAAAACTATTTAAGTCCAGAGGCCTCAGGCAGGCGGTGACAGGTATTGGTGTGCTCTGAGATTTTTGCTGAGTAGGTCCATGTGCAGCAGTGGCACCAAACCAGAATCTACAGGAGCACCCAGTGCAGGAAACCAGGGAGACAGTGCCAGGGCCCCACATGGCACCTACTACATAAGCCTATCCAGCAACACTGGGAGATGCAGCAAATCTAGCTAATACACAGAAACAAATACAGGCATCCAAAATGAAAAAAAAAAAAAACAAAAAAAAAACAAAACAAAGAAATACACCTCAAATAAAAGAACAGCAGAAAATTCCCGAAGACATAATGAGATGGAGGCAAGCAACCTATTAGATACAGAGGTCAAAACAATGATTATAAGGATGCTCAAGGAACTTAGTGAAAACTTCAACAGAGAGAAAGCAAGCATAATGAAGGACACAGAAACCACAAAAAAGAACTAGTCAGAAATGAAGAATACAATAACTGAAATTTAGAATGCAACAGAAGGGATCACCAGCAGACCAGATGGTGCAGAGGATCAAATCAGTGAATTGGACGACAAAGTAGCAGAAAACATCCAGTCAGAACAGCAAAAAGAAAAAGGATCCAAAAAATTGAGGATAGTTTAAGGGGCCTCTGGGACAACATTAAGTGTACCAACATTCACATCATAGGACTATCAGAAGAAGAAGAGAAAAAGCAAGGAATTGAGAACCTATTTGAAGAAATAATGACTGCAAACTTCCCTAACCTGGCAAAGGAAACAGACATACAAGCCCAGGAAGCACAGAGAATCCCAAACAAGATAAACCCAAATAGACCCACACCAAGACACATTATAATTAAAATGGCCAAGATTAAAGACAGAGAATATTAAAAGTAGCAGCAAGAGAAAAGCAACTAGTTACTTATAAGGGAGCTCCCATAAGACTTTCAGCTGATTTCTCAACACAAAGTTTGCAGGCCAGAAGGGATTGGCAGAAAATATTCAACATGATAAAAAGCAAGGACCTACAATCAAGATTACTCTATCCAGTAAGGCTATCATTCAAAACTGAAGGACAAATAAAGAGCTTCCCAGACAAGAAAAAGCTAAAGGAGTTCATCACCACCAAACCAGTATTACCAGTAATGTTAGAGGGACTACTTTAAGATGGGGGTAAAAATAAAATTATGGATAATAAAATATCAACAGCTAATCAATAATTACCTTCAATTTAAATGGATTAAAAGCTCCAATAAAAAGACATGGAGGGCATTGCACTGAGTAAAGGGTCAAAAAAAGGAAGACAGATGCAAATTCTTGTCGCTTATAGATGAAATACAAAGAAGAAAATACACCAGCAGAGCAGGAACAGATACATAGATATAGAAAACATTTGGTTTGTTGCCAGATGGGAAGAAGGTTGGGGGAAGGGGTGAAATAAGGGGAAGAGATTGGGAAGTTCAGTTTGGTGGTTACAAAGTAATAGTTATGAGATATAGAGTATAACATGAGAATATAGACAATAATGTTGCAATAACTCTGGGTGGCGTCAGATGGGTACTAGATTTGTTGGGGTGATGGGAGGAGGATGGGAAGGGTGGGTGAAAAGGGAAAAAATCAAGAAGTACAAATTCATAGTTACAAAATAGTCACAGGGATGTAAAGTGCAGCATGGGCATACAATCAGTAACATTGTAAGAACTATATATGGTGTCAGATAGGAACCAGATGTAATGGAATGAGGATTTTGTAAGTTATATAAATGTCTCATCACTATGCTGTATACCTGAAACCAAAATAATATTGTATATCAAATGTAATTGAAAAATAAAAATAAATGAGAACAAAAAACTTCGGTTCTGAATTAAGTCCAGCTAATGGCAAGAGGTTGGAGAAAGTTAAGAGAGGTGTCATTGAAATATACTGGCACCATAATGGAAGTAAAGGGAGAGCTCAGTAGTTTATTATGATAAGACATAAGATATTTTGGTCCAACATGGGGTGTGTGCATTTTACTGCCTTATTTTTAAAAAGCAATTTTGTTTATTTATAAAAGTAATATATATTTTGGAAATGAATATTAGCTTGACCAACTGTATTTTTTCATACTAAAGTATGGCTTTCCTAATTCTTATTTTTAAATGCCAGACTTTTTTTTTCCTTGAAAATTTACATTCCTATGAAATTTTAATGTTTTGAACATTTAGAAAGGAATTGCTGAGTTTTAGAAATTTACTTTAAAGGTATTAATAAGTTCACTATCTTCCTGTTACACTCAAAACCTATTAGTTTGCCTTATATATCTTTTGTGAAACTGACTCCTTCAATCTATATCTAAAGGTTTTAGTATTTTTTAAAATTATATCTCAAGGTAATCATATAGCTGAGAAAAGAAAATTTCTCTTTATAGACATATCTCAGCTTTAAAAAAATGACAAAGGAATGATAATTAAAATATCAGCATTTTGCAACTCCTAATCTATGTAAAGTTCATCTAAATTCACCACACAAAACAAGAGAAAGAAGACTATTACATACCACTTGGTGGAACACAACACTGTTATAAAGTATTCTTGCCTCCCATCTCCTCAATCAAATGGTTCTGATTAAGCATAAATCTAACTATATATTAACTTACCAGAAACATAGAGCATGGGAATTAATGAACAAAATCCACATTGCGAACAAGTGTACAGAAGACCATTTTCTCAACAATAAGAAGTGAGAGGAACCTTAGTTTAAAAGAAACTTAAGTGATATAACCAATGGAACTACATAGATCTTATTGAAACTCAATTCAAACAAAGTTTTAAAATAATTATGAGAACTGGGGAAATGTGAATGCTGACTGATTAGTTGATAATATTAGGCAATTAGTATTATTTTAGCACAGTATTGTTCTATTTAAGAAAAGAGTCCCCATCTTCTAGAGCAGGCATGTCCAACCTGTAGCCCAGGATGGCTATGAGTGCGACCCAACACAACCTAAAACATTATGAGTTTTTTAACGACCTTTTTTTTTTTTTTTTAGCTCATCAACTACTGTTAGTGTTAGTGTATTTTATGTGTGGCCCAAGACAATTCTTCCAATGTGGCCCAGGGAAGCCAAAAGGTTGGACACTGCTGTTTTAGGGAAACAAAATGATATAATATATAGTTTTGGCTTCAAAATAATCTGGATGGGGTGGCAGTAGGTATAGATAAAGAAGATTGATCATGAGCTGATAATTGGTGAAGCAGGGTGATAGATACATAGAACTGGAAATACTAAGATACAGTTCCTTATCCTTTGGTAGCGCATAACCATATTGTAGAAGAGACATTCAGATATGAGAACAAGTAAATAAAATTCAGGTGATATGCAGAACAGGAGTATGTATAAAGTACAGAAATAATGATTAAGAGGTGTCAGAAAGGGGAAGTCAGGCATTTCAAGCACAAAGTTGTGAAACTATATGGGTGTGTAAAAGAGCTGCAGAGAACTAAATCTACTTTATAGATTAAGTAATAAATAACCTACCTAAGAACTTATGTCGCTATATATGTAGTTGTGGATGAGAGTGTAGAGGTTAGGAGGAACCAGATCATTAAGGGAACTAGGCAAAACTCTCAAGAGTCTGAAACTGAGGTGATAGAAAGCCACCACAGGGCTTTGAAAAGGCAGTTACATGTTCCTATTTGTCACTGAAGTAGATTATAGTGGTGCTCAAAGAGAAGCGACTTGAGCAAAAAAGAACCCTACAAATGCTTCCTTATCAAAAGCAATTGGAGGATTGTTAATAAGATGTCAGAGGTACCCACTCTAAATGAGGGAGCCACAGCAGCCCACCAGGTTGGGAGTTAAATTTTGGGTTGCACCGTTTGTGATCAAAACAATACTTGAAGATGCAACAAAATGGCAGTGTGAGAGGAACATCCAAAAAACAACTCTGGATACTGTAACTAAGAGAACAAGTACACCTCAACCAAGGACCCTCTGCACGATACACAATCACAGTTAAGAAACCTATTCGTTGCATTAAGGTACCTACAGGTGGACAGAGGTTTAAAAAAAGGAGAAATAAAGGAAAGAGCGGGCACTCGGCTGCTCTAGTCCCTGCTTGGAACTCTACTGCTGGGGGAGGGAGGAGGAAGAATGCAGTGGGAGAGTGCTCCAGGCTTCACCTGGTCTGAGGGACAGAGAAAAGGAGGCCCACAGGCAGGGCATGGGATCCCGCACCCGCCTCACTTTGGCCCCAGGAGGTGCAGACCAGTCCGGAAACTGAAGTAGTCAGACTTCACTCTGGTTCCCAGAGCAGTGGGAGCAACTGGGCAGTGAGGAGCCACAGCGCAAACACTCTGGCCAGGAAGAAGGAGAGAGAGGGCTGCTTGTGCACGTTTCTCGGCCCACAACCAGCACCATCTGAAAGACCACCAAACAAGACTGAACCCAAGGCTCAGGGCAGAATCTGCACATGGGGCAAACTGAGAACAGAAAGGCGCAATCACGCCCAAACTCTGCACAACCCCCTGGACCCACAGGAAGAAAAGAAAGCCACAAACACCCCTCTCCCATAGATCTCTGCCTGCCCAGTATCAGCAGTGAACACCAAAGAAACTGTAGCTGGTAGGGTCCAGAGAGGCTGTAAATATGAGAAACCAGAGAATTAAAGAGATGGGGACAGATGACCCATCAGAAACAGAGCTCAAAGCAACAATTATAAAAATGCTTAAGGAACTGAATGATAATTCCAACGGAGAGATAGCAAGCATCAAAAAAGACTTATAAACCATTATAAAGGACCAGAGAGAGACAGACGATGACTACATTAACTAAAATGAATAACAAAATAAAAGTCACCATCTAGATAAACTAGAAGCACGAAGCAGTGATTTGCAGGAAAAACCAGCAGAAAACACCCATTTAAAACAGATAGAGCTCTTTTCCGGTTTTTGCAGCACCAGGCACCATAAGCAGCAAAGTCTCCCATGACACCCTCTACAAGGCGGTGCGGGAAGTCCTGCACGGAAACCAGTGCAAGCGCCAGAAGTTTTTGGAGACAGTGGTGCTGCAGATCAGCTTGAAAAACTATGATCCTCAGAAGGACAAATGCTTCTCAGGCACCGTCAGGCTTAAATCCACTCCCCACCCCAAGTTCTCCGTCTGTGTTCTGGGGGACCAGCAGCACTGTGACGAGGTCAAGGCTGTGGATATCCCCCACATGGACACTGACATGCTGAAGAAACTCAACAAAAATAAGAAATTGGTCAAGAAGCTGGCCAAGAAGTACAATGCCTTTTTGGCTTCACAGAGTCTCTGATCAAGCAGATCCCACGAATCCTGGGCCCAGGCCTGAATAAGGCTGGCAAGTTCCCGTGCTTGCTGACCCACAATAAGAACATGGTGGCCAAAGTCGATTAAGTGAAATCCACGATCAAGTTTCAGATGAAGAAGGTGCTATGTCTGGCAGTGGCTGTTGGCCACGTGAAGATGACAGATGATGAACTTGTGTACAACATCCACTTGGCTGTCAATTTCCTGGTGTCATTGCTCAAAAAGAACTGGCAGAATGTCCGGGCATTATACATCAAGAGCAACATGGGAAAGCCCCAGCGCCTGTACTAAGGCACAGCTTAATAAACCATACGGCTACCATTAAAAAAAAAACAAAAACAAAAACAAAAAAAACAGATAGATACAAGACTCCAGAAAAATGAGGGTGGTTTGAGATTCCTCTAGGACAATTTTAAGCAGAATACTATCAGAATCATAGGTGTATCAGAAGGGACAGAGGAAAACTAAGGGATCAAGTAATTAATTTGAAGGAATTATGACTGAAAATTTTCCTAACCTGGCAAAAGAAATAGACATACAAATCCAGGAAGCACAGAGAATCCCAAACAAGATGATCCCAAACAAGAACACACCAAGACACACCATAATTAAAGTACCAAAAGATGAAGAAAAAGAGAAAATTCTAAAAACAGCAAGAGAAATGCAAGTAGTACTTATAAAAGGACACCCATTTGACTCTCAGCTGATTTCTCACCAGAAACTTTACAGGCCAGAAGGGATTGGCAGAAATATTCAATGTGATGAAAACCAAGGATCTACAACCAAGAATAATGTATCCAGCAGGCCAATATTCAGAATTGAAGGACAGATAAGGAGTTTCTCAGATAAGGAAAAGTTAAATACATCACCAGCAAACCAGTACTACAAAGAATGTTAGAGGGACTTCTTTAAGATAGGAGGAGGGATGGGAGAGTGGGTAAAATAAGGGAAAGGGGTGGAGATATCTCTTTGGATTGTTGACATAAAATCGAAAGAAACAAAACTCATGGACACAAGTCAATAATTTAGCAGTTACCTGAGGGTAAGGGGAGGGGGGGTGGGGGAGAAGGGATAGGGACACAAATATACGGTGATGGAAAGAAAACTGACTCTGGGTGATGAATACATAGTACAACACATAGAATATGTAATGTAGAACTGTATACCTGGGAACTATGTAATTTTTACTAATCAATGTCACCCCAATAAATTTTAAGAAAACAAACAAAACAATACTACGTCTCAGTGGTATCTGGTTCCTCAACCCTCGACTCAGTGGTGATAACAAACTCAACTAAACTGTTTCAGAAGTCCTAAACACTGACAGATTAGCTTTTGCTTTTCAGGTAAAATCATTTTACTAAATAAAACCTTTCTTCAAAGGCACCATTAATTATAAGAGTTGTTCAATTGTTTAATTCAAGTGAGGGATGAAGAACTAGTCTGATCTGTGCTACAACAGCAGAGTTGTGTAGTTGCAAAGGAGTCTGTATGGCCTGCAAAATCTAAGATATTTACTGGCCTTTTTAGAAAAAGTTTGTTAACCCCAACACTAAATTTATGAAAGTCTCTATATATGCATTTGTGTCTTTTTCTCTGAATTCATTTTTCTCTGTGAAGCTGTACCTTTCCTTTTTTCCCTTTTAATCTTTTTTATTTCCTACTCTATTTGATGCCATGTGTGTTATTCCTGTTTATATTTATTTATGGACAGTTATGTTACATGGTCTTAATTTTAAACTGCATGCACCTAACAGGATGGGACAAAATGTTTGCAAATCATGTATCTTGTAAGGTACTTGTAACTAAAATTATAAAGAAATTTTACAACTAATAATAAAAAGATAAAAAATTAAAAATTGGAAAAGGATCTGAATGGACATTGCTTTAAAGAAGATACACAACTGCCCAGATGATAGTCCTACTGAGCTCCATCCTGAGATCCATGAAGAGGCCACCCATTCTCAGTGACCAGGACACTTGGCTGTAGGGCCGAGAGCAGGGTGCCCACTTGAAGAAACCACAGGAGCAAGAGAAATAACAGAAAGTGAACTTTTGTAAAAGGATGAAAAAAGAGGTGTCAGATTTCATCCAAGACAGTGGACAGATCAAGAAAAAGTTTCAGCCAATGAACAAGGTAGAGAGGAGTATATTACATGATGTGGTAGAAACGAGTGGCCTGACATCCTTCTTCAGGGAAGATGATGAGTGTCACTATGTCATGATCTTCAAAAAGGAGTTTGTACCCTGGACTCCTACTGTCATGGCAAGGAATGGGACCCCCAGAAAGTTGAGGAGAAATGGAAGCTGTAGGAGTTGGCCCAGCAGCAGGAGGAGGAGGCAGCCAAGCAGGGGCCTATGATGGTGAGCCCCTCTAGCAACTACAAGGACAAGTATAGCCACCTCATTGGCAATGGGGCATCTAAGGATGTAGGCCATGTGCTACAAGCCAACAAGACCTACAGTTGTGTGCTTGTGGCCAACAAGAGGAACACATGTCCCTTTCAAGGGGCCATAAATGACATCCCAGTCAAGAAGCATCTGCAACAGAGCCAGGAAGAGGTGCCACCTGTGTGTTAGGTACCCCACCCAGCTCCCTGGGACAGGGCAGGAGGCAGGGAGGAACAATGTTGCTGCTATTAGAACCTATCCTGGAGCCCCATCTCTGAACTACCTCCTGACAGCCTATACTCAGGCTGGAGGAAGCAAGTGTTTGATTTGTCACTGTTAGAGCTTGGATATGTATATGAGGTGTGTGTTTGTACATGTGTTTGTGTGTGAGTGCGTACTCACGTGCACACGCTCATGACAGAGCAAGAATGAATGCACAGGTGGGTATTTAATTTGTATTATTCTCTGTTCTTCTTGGAACTTTCTTCCCCATGGGGCTGGGGTTACTTTACATTCAATAAACACTGTTTGACATCCCTCCCGCCAAAGAGAGTTATTCACAGCAGAATCTGTAGTAGTTATTATCCACTCTTACTGATAGTCTTGTCTGTATATATGTTCATCTTTTAACCATATTATATCCTCATAGATCCTGGCTATTTTGTGCTATATCAGTTTATCACTATTAGTAAATAAAAACTTCTTAGCTTCTGAAAAAGAAAAAGAAAATATTCAAATGGCCAGTAAGCATATGAAAAGATGCTCATCGTTACTCATCAGAGAAATGCAAATCAAAACCATAATGAGATGCCACTTCACACCCACTATGATGGTTATAATAAAAATGATTAAAAACAAGTGTTGGTAAGGATATGGAGAAATCAAAATACTCATACACTGCAGGTAAGAATGTAAAATGATGCAGGCACTTGGAAAAACAATCTGGCAGTTCCTCAAAAAAGTTAAACACAGAGTTACCATTTGACACAGTAATTCAATTCCTAAGTATCCAAGAGAAATTCCTGTGTACATACCCCCACAAAAACTTGTATATAAATGTTCATAGCAACATTATTCATAATAGCCAAAAAGTGAAAAAACCCAATGTCCTTCAATTGATGAATAGATACATGAAATGTATATATAATGGAATATTATTTGGTCATAAAAGGAATGAAGTCCTAATACATGCCACAACACAGATGAACCTTGAAAACATTACACTTAGTGAATGCAGTCACAAAAGACCACACATTGTTATGATTCCATATTTATGAAATGTTCAGAGTAGGCAAACCTGTAGGGAAGGCAAGTAAATTAGTGATTCTCCAGGGCTAAGGAGGGTGAAGAGGATTTGGGAAGTGCCTGCTAATGGATATAAGAGTTTCTTTTGGAGGTGATAAAAATCTAAAATTAGGTAGTAGTGACTGCACAATTATGTGAATATACTAGAAACCACTGAGTTACACACTTTAAAGATGTTAAGTTGGTATGTTAATATAAGTTAATAAAGCTGTTATTAAAAAAGTAGACAGGGTAGTTTATCCTTTTTTTAAAAAAAAAACAAACAAAAACAATATAAACTCCTTTTTATTTATGTGGTCTTTCATTATTTTCCTGTAGGTTTGTGACCTTCTATAATCTACTACAAGTTTTCTACATTATTCTTTAAGCAACTGTAGTACTTTACAGCTTTCAGAATGCTTTCATAAACATGATTTCATTATATATTTACAAGAACTAAGATGGGAAAACTGTTTTCCATTACATGTGAGGGAGTATTAATGATCCAAGAAATAAGTTACAAGCTAGCAGGCAGTTCTAATCTTGAGATTTCTTGCCACTAGTTTTCCCAGTACTACCACTTTCCCATACTGCATATGCATTAAGAGAAAACCTT
Source organism: Lyroderma lyra (assembly GCA_004026885.1). Classification (NCBI taxonomy): domain Eukaryota; kingdom Metazoa; phylum Chordata; class Mammalia; order Chiroptera; family Megadermatidae; genus Lyroderma; species Lyroderma lyra. Next base: position 171,997 of record PVJL010002389.1, on the reverse strand, counting down.
AACAGGGAAGATTATTCTATTCATTATTCCAAAAAGTATTTATTGAATGAGCCTCCTATGTTCCTAGTATTATGTCAGGAGCTGATATATAAGATGAATAAGATTGATATTGTCCCTGTCCTCAAGGGAAGATGCACACAAGTAAACAGAAAATTACAATATAATAAAGCAATATGGTGTTATACACTTTGTGTACTTAACCATATGTTTGGGGACAAGAATGTTCCAGACAGACGGAACAGCATGTACAAAGGCCCAAAAGTAACAGAAACATTATTTATATAAATAATTACTATAGATTCAGTCTCTGTATTACAGTTGTGGAGAGGGATAAGAAATGAGACTGAAGAGATAAGTAGGGACCAAAACATGTCTGGTTTATGGGCTACGTTAAGGGGTTGAACTTCATCCTCAGACCAATGGTTGTAGTGAATGGTTTTAAATAGGAAAACAACATGATTATACTTCTATTTAGAATGATTTTCTGGTTTCAAAATGGATAACTGATAGGAAAAGGGAAGACTGGAGGTCAAAAGATCTGATAGGAAACTACTACAGTAATCAAATGGGAAACTGGTGGACTGAGCTTGGGGGTTGATGATGAAGTAGAAATTCAATTTAGACAGACATAAGTAACATGATTTAATTATGGATTGGTTAGGTATAGAGAATAAGAAATCAAGAATGACTCAAAAGATTTAAATGTAAGACCCAAAACCATAAAACTCTTAGAATAAAACATAGGTAGAAAACTCTCTGACATTGCTCTTAATTATATTTTTTCTGATATATCTCCGTGGGCAAGGGAAACAATCATCAGAGAAATACAAATTAAAACCATAATGAGATATCAGCTCAAACCTGTCAGAATGGCCTTCATCAATAACACAACAAACAACAAGTGTTGGCAAGGATGTGAAGAAAAGGGAACCTCTGTGCATTGTTGGTTGGACTGCAAACTGGTGCAGCTACTATGGTAAACAACAGGAAGGTTTCTCAAAAAAATTAAAACTACCTCATGACCCAGTAATTCCACTTCTGGGTATTTGTCTGAAAAAAGTTCAAACAATATTCAAAAGATGTATGCACCCCTATGTTCACTGCAGTGTTATTTACAATAGCCAAGATATGGAAATAACCTAAGTACCCATCAATAGACTACTGGATAAAGAAGAGGTGGCAGTTATATACAATGGAATATTGCTCTGCCATAAAAAAAAACGAAATCTTGCCATTTGTGACAACCTGGAGGGACCTAAAAGGCATTATGCTAAGTGAAATAAGTCAGACAGAGAAAGACAAATACTATATGATTTCAGTTATATGTGGAATCTAAAGAACAAAATATATGAACAAATAAAACAGAAACAGATTCATAGATAACAGAGAACAAACTGATGGTTGCCAGATAGGAGGGGAGTTGGGAGGCTGGATGAAAAAGGTGAAGGAATTAAGAAACACAAATTGGTAGTTACAAAATAGTCATGGGGATGTAGAATACAGCATTGGAAATATGGTCAATAACGTTGTAATCACTCTGTATAGTATCAGGTAAGTACTAAACCATCAGTTTGTAAATTCTATGTAAGTCTAACCACTATGCTGTATATGTGAAACTAATATAAAATAATATTAAATGTCAACTGTAATTGAAAAAAATAATTTAAAAATAAAAAGAAATCAAGAATGACTCCAGATTTTTAGTTTGGTCATTATGTGGATGGTGGTTATCATTCACCATGATGAAAACAGGAAGAGTAGCCTGTTTTCCTGTGTGTATGTGGGGAGTGGGCATGGTGGAGAGTTGTTCAGAATAATGAGTTAAGTTTGAGACATGTTGAGTTAATGAAGCTATCAAGTCATCAAATGGATATATGGCTCTGAACCGAGAGAGCGAGCGAGCGCGCGCGCGAGTGAGCTCTCAGTCATTTAGCAAAGATTTACTGAGTGCCTCCTATGAAGCAAAACCAATCACTGCAGGGGATGCAACAATGAACAAAACAAAGTTGGTCCCTGCCTCTCTATGAAGCTTACAGTCTGTGGATCATATAATAAATGACATTTAAAAACTGCATATTATCCAAGTGTTATTAAGGAAACAAAAAGGTTGCTATGACAGAGCATAAAGAGGAGACCTAATTTAGATGTAGTGATCAGCGAAGGCTTCTCTGAGATGACATTTAAGCAGAGATCTTTACTAGAGATAATAGATTTGAAAGTCATCCATACGTCAATGATAACTGAGACATGAGACTGGATGAGATTATCCATGTAGAGTACAAAAAAATAAGGAAAGTATACAGTATAGAACTCTGAGAAATATAACTATTTAAGAGATAGAGAAAGAGGAGCAGAAAAAGAAGACAGAAGTTGGTTACAATGGCCAAAGAAAGAATATTTCAAGGAGGAGAGAGTGGCCCTCAAATACTGCTGAGAAATTAACCAAAGAACCAAAACAAAGTATCCACTGGATTTGATAACAAGAAGGCTGTTAATGTCCTTGCAAGAGCAGTTTCAGTAAGATAGTCTGAAGCCAGACTGCAGTGGGTTGAGGAGAGGCTTGGGAGGCAAAGAAGACAGAGTACAGACACACACCCATCATTGCACTCCAATGTAGTTCTCTTTCTCAAGACTCTCCTCACTATGCTCTTGTGAGGGTCACCACCAATCCTCATGTTGCCAAATCCAGTCAATATTCCTTTGCCCTCATCTTCATCTCTTAAAAAGTATTTGACCCAGTTGGTTCTTTCTGACTTTTTGAAACACTTTCCTTTCCTAGTTTCTGTGACACCACACTCTCCTTGTTTTCACCTCTCTTTTTGCTGCTCTTTGCTAACTGTTCTTGTCCTGGACTTAATCACCAGATACTGAACTGACTCTTTCTCTGGGTGATCTCATCTAGTCCCAAGGCTTTAAAAACTATACCCTGATGAGTTCCATATTTAGATCATTTTCTTTCTTTTTTTTGTTATTGTTTTTTTTTTTTTTGTATCTCGGTAGTTCCCTGGCCAGGAATCGAACCCAGGCCACAGTGCTGACAACACCAGTGCCAAAGCATTAAGCCACTATACCACCAGGGAACTCCAAGTTCCATATTTATACCTCTATCCTTGACCTATGTCCTGAGCTCTACAATGGTAAATTTATCTGCCTTTGTGATTTCTCCTCCTGCATTTCTAACAAGCATCTATAAAACATAGTATGTCCAAAATGGTTATTTTCCCTCAAAATGGTCTTCTCAGTCTTGATAAAAGATAGAATCATCCCACTTAGCTATTCAAAACAAAAATCCCAGGCGTCTTCTTTGATTCTTTTCTTTTTCTCAACTTCCACATCCAAATCAACAGCAATTCTACTAGTTCTTCCTAGAAAACATCTCAGATTTAAGTACCGCTCTCCATTTCTATGGCCACCACTTTAGCTCAAGCAGTCTTGCTTAGGTTTCTCCTATAGCCTCCTAACTGGTCTCCCTGCTTTCACTCTTAACTTTTCTATGCTCTATTCTCTACTCAGCAGCCAGATTCTCTTTGAAAATTATATATCGGATAATGCCATTTCCTTGCTTAAAACCCTTCAGTGGTGTCCCACTACACTTAGAAGAAAATCTAAATTTCTCCCTTGGCCTAAAAGTCCCTATACTATCAAGCTTCTCTCTCTGACTTTACCTTGAATCATTCCTCTCTCCCTCCCTCCCAGCCTTAATGTGCATTCATTCATTTAACAAGCATTTCTTATGTAGCTAATTTGTGCCAGTACCTAGTTAGGCATTGGGCAACACAAAGATGATACCTGACTTTCAAAAGCTTCAGGTTAGTGGGAGAACAGACAAATGAACAAATAAATGTCTGCAGAGTTAGTACTTTTGCATAGTTAGAGAGCAAGGTGGGTTTGGAGTACAAAAGACAGAGTAAAAATCTATGTACAGTAATGAGAGAAGGCTTTACCCAAAGAAGGAACAATTACTGGCATGCATTTGAAAGATGGTTAGTTGCGGATAGGGGTGCATGCGGTGTATGGCCTGGGAATAGAAGAAAGCTAACAGGTCCATATGGGGGTCTCCAATCCTCAAAGACTGTTATCTAGAGGTGAGTAAAGAATTCAAAACAGGCAGCTTGATCAACTATTGGCCATACAGTAGTACAGCAGAAAAACACCCTTGTTAGGTCATTACAGAGATTGGGGATGATTACAACACAATGAATATTTAGATCAACATTCCATTCATTCATTCATTCAACAATTTTTGAGTGTCCACTATAAGAACTATCTGGGAGTTCAGTATGCAGCAATAAACAAAACCAACCAAATCTCTGCCTTCATGGAGCTTACTACATTCCAGTGCAGGATTCAGACAATAAACAAATACATAATGTTAGAAATAAGAGCTATGATGAAAAATAAAGCAGGATAAGGTGTATGAGTCAGTAAGTTCTGATTGAGAAAGGAAAATTTAAACAGAAGCCTCAATGAGGCAATCTAAATAGTACTTGGATCAGTTAGTTACTCAACTTCACAAATTAGGAAAACACATTTTCAGACATTGCTGACTTCACCAACCTGGACCTTCACTAAAGTGATGATTAACTGACCCTTTCCATTTATTTTATCTTGATTATCTGACCATGTGTAATTGGTCCCATGATTAGGTAGGTTAAGATTCAGACTATACACAATTTCTCTACTAATTATTAACCAATCCTAGGTTTAGTTATTAGCCAACGGTCTGCTCTTTCTCTTGTTCATGTGACCTTGTTTACATTTCTCCTTCAGTCTCAGCTGGATTTTATCTCCCCATAATGTTAAATAGTATCTAAAATATGTTGGTTCACCCAGGCAGCTAAAAGCAGGATGCTGTCAAAGCCTCAATTCCCCTTCCTCTATCTCAAGTTATGACAGAGGAGTGAGACACCAAAGAAAAATTAAATCTACTATCGTCAGCCAGAAAATGACTAAGGCTCCTCTTCATATTTAGGAAAGGGATACTCTTCTAAGAATGAGAAAAGTAAAAGAACAGTGATAAAATCTCAAGACACATGCCAGGGGATTCCCTGGTGGTGTAGTAGCTAGGCTTCGGTGCTCTCAACACTATGGCCTGGGTTCAATTCCCAGCCAGGGAACTACCCGCCCCCACCAAAAAAAGACACATGCCAACACAGTAATCCCGTTAGACTATGAAATACCATTAGTAAAGAAATGGAGAGTAGGAGGGAAAAAAGCTTTTACAATTTGGGAACTCTCTCAGTTGCCCTGCCTTCTCTCTAGCTTCTTCTACATTCCTATTGTTCCTGACCAAGTCAATGGTATGCCAATATATAATACATTAGGAAAAGCAAAATATTTTCTAAAATTCAGGCAACCAATTATTAACACTAAATGAAGAATTAAATATACGACTGCTGTCAGGAAAAAATCCAGCCATAAATGCCTCTGTTTTTCATATTACTTGGCCGGAAACTTTCTGGACAGCCCACGTATATGCATTATTAAGAAAGGTTATTGAAAAACGAGACTAGGGAACTAGAAATCCCTTCTTGATTTTAGGTCTATAAGCAAAAGGTTGAGAGATCACTAAATACACTGTTTGCAGGGTCAGGCCTATATATTCAAATCAATTTTTAGAAGATTCATTAATCTGCACAGAAAGATAATAAAGCTCCTTAGAACCTACTTTATTCTTAAAAATTATTTAATAGAACTAGGAATGACAAGGCAAAATGTCAGCTAAATAGGGGTTTTCACAACCTGTCACAGATTCTGGGTTAGTAAAAAATTAACAGTATCATCAGTGAAAAAAGCAAACAGCAACCAATTTCTCTCCATTGTGTATAAATGTAGTCCAAAGAGAACCTTTGACAACAAAATAAACCACAACTAGAACTCACCTGGAGAATAAGATTTTTTTCACTTTTGTTTCTCATACCTGAGAGATGTGACTAAAATGCTGCAAAGCTGTCTCCACAGGACTTTTGAAGTACATCTTCTCCTGAGGTTTCAGCTAGAAAGAAAGTAAGACAAACATTGAGCATATCAACAACAGAATGAAATAAAATACTGGTAAACATGGAAAAGAATGTACTACTACTTCTAAAGCACCTGGTATTTCACTGTGCTAAGTGAGAGGGCAATCACCACTGCTCTCAGAGAGGTAGATTTATGTCCTAATTCTACTTACCTCGTGTTTCTGTGACAACAGCCATAAATAATTACCCCCACTTTTTCCTTTTTTACAATTACTACCAGCCAGTTTTGTTTGTTTCTTTTTTCTTTCTTTCTTTCTTTTTTTTTTTTTTTAATTTCAGTGCTTAGTCATGCATCAACTATTTGTATACTTCCTACAGGCCAGGTATGGAATAAGATGGTTTGCGGGAGGGGAAGAAAAACTTACATTATCAGAAAGAGCCAGATGTTTGCAGGCAGCTCCACAAATAGAACATTTTTCTAGGGGAGGAAAGAGAAAAAAACAATGTTTGATTCTCAGAAGGTAAGATTTCCCTAAAGTACATGGAAACAGTCAAGTAATCTAGCAAGAGAAGAAAAGAGGGTTCTTACTGAATTTAGAATACCATTTGCTATACGAGGACATCAACTTGAGTTCTGTTCTCTCAATCAGTATTCCCAAACTTGTACGTTGGTAATAAGTAAAACTTTCACACTGTACCACTACCCATCTCCCTCTTGATAAATTCTCACTTGTCTTTTTTGGGTGAGCAGGAAGTACTCGAGTATGTTTACAAAAGTACTGGGAAGAGTACAAGGATACCATTGATCTCAATTTTAAGTTACTCTTTTTTATCCCACTTATCTTACAGTTAGCACACATTAGTTACTATAAGAAACTCCCCAATTTTTCCTGCCCTGTTCTAACTTTGCTAATAATACTCTTGTATCTTGTTTTGAAGCTTTCCTACTCTCATATCTAATTAACTCATTCTAAAAGATGAGAAAATTATAATAAAAATTATAATCTTTGCTTGTAAGTTGAAAGTTTAGTAGAGGTACTGGTTATTAAGATAAATACCATGTCAGGAGAAAACATCACATGACATATGCTTCAATGAAACAAATTGCTCCAAAGTGAGCTGCTGTTGCCATGGTTAACAGCTTTGTTACCTTAGCAGATAACTTAAAGGGGTTATGAGATTCATATAGAGAAGAAAGCTTCTCCAAAGCCTACCTAACGTGACTCTTCTTTCCTTGGGGACTAAAGGTTTTTTCCAACCTTCCCTCCATATTATTGCTAGTGTGAGCTAGCAAGTGCAAATCATTCTTCTATTTAAGAAAAACACAAAACAAACTTGCACAGTTTTCCATTACTTATAGGATAAAGTTCAGGTTCTTTAGCCTGGTATATAGTCTTCCATCATCTGGCCACTGCCTATCCCCTAAGCCTCATCTCTCATCATTTCTCACCTTAATTTTCATGCTCTACAAATCTGTTCTCTTAAACTAGAATGATCCTCCCTGCTTATCCACTTGGCAAACTCCAGTTTATTACTCAAAACTCTACTGAAACAACACCTCTTCTGTGAAATCTTCCATGATCAAAGTACCTTACCTTAAGTCCCTCTTCTGGGCTATTTCCACACGTTGTATTTTAGCATTAAAAAAAAACAAAAAAAAACCCACCTTAAATTTAAATCTCATTTCTAAAATATAATAGCTACAAGAAATTGGTCAAGTCACTTATCCTATCTGAATCAGTTCCTCATTTGTAAAATGGGTCCACTAATTACTTCCTGGGATTGTGGTGAAGATACATAAAATTAGTACATGTGAAAATACTTTTTAAACTGCAAAGGTATCACCACCACCACCACCACCACCATCACTTCTAATCCAGTTGATTTCACAGGCTAGATTGCTTCCCATTAGAAACGGCTTCTTGTTATCAATGAGACTTTCCCCCATTCCATTCGTTAATTCTTTTTTTCTCTAACCAGTCTGATAATCTTGTGGCTTTCCCTGCCACAGGCTTCAAAACGCCGACAAGTACCTTTTGGTGCTCCAGTAATGCACATTCCATTTGCTAAATCATTCTTTATTAATGGATTCCTCCAATTTCCATAATTAACAGTTTCCTACTGTATCCACACCACCTTTGGCCTACTAAGTGATTTTTATCCCACATCACACAGAGAAATGACTAATCATTATTTCTAGGTTAAAAACATTTTTGCTTGAATCTGCAAACAGTTAAGTCACTTACCCAGAGTAATACACTTTTTACAGAAAATATGGCCACAGCTGGTGACAAAGAAATGTGCCCCATCTCTTCGGAAACACCGGTTGCAGTGAAACCAATCCATTCTGGAGCAGATAAAGAGAAAGAGTAAGGATAACTTAGGGCATAAAAGAATTACAACTGGTCCAAAAAATCTATGTAACAATGTTGGCTTAGCTCCTGCTATCTTACTGGGATGTGGGCATTATTATGGGGATTCCAGCTGGTCGTAAAGAAGTACATATATGTCTGAAGTGAAAAAAATAGATTGCAGACCATGTTATACCATTTTTTTAAAGAAAAAAATATACATTTAGAAAATTAATAGGATTATGATGAGATTTCTTTTTGAATGGTGTGATTATGTGTTTCTGTGTTGCTTTTGCACTTTTTTTTATGTTTTCCAAATTTTCTGGATTGATGGATTGATTGATGGTATTAGGAAGAACTATCCACTTCCTTCCTAATAGTTTCCTATGTTACCATGAGATGGATCCAGGAAGGGAGGACCAAATACAAAGGATTACATATTAGCCTCTTGGGACACATTTTATCTAAGGGAAACAGGGTTTGTGAATGATAATGTCTTAGCTTGTACACATTCCCTTCTACCCTACATAAGCTCAGAATCATAACCTTGAAAATCATTTAATGTTTTGTCCAATCCCATCATTTTTCAAAAGATGTACCTGTTGTTCACTGAAACTCAATGACTTGTCCAAAATTCCATTTTTAGTGGCAGCTCTGGGATTAGAACCTAAATTTCCTTATTCCCTGTGTTAAATTCTTGCTACCACATTAAGTAAGCCTTTGTGTTAGACATGGAAACCATACATCCTATATTTTCTGCCCATACTAATTACATATAATTTGTTAAAAAACCTAACTATGTAAATGTGACTTTGTAAGAGTTTTAAATGAAGAAATTGACATGTCGAAAATACAGAACTGAGCTGATACATACTGAGCTGTAATCAGGTCATGTTTAATAAATTCATGTTTAATTTCATTAATATGCAATTTAAGAATAATAAGCTGGTAGTTTTATTTCCTTTGAAATTAAATTGGGAAAAATAATTTTTAAAAATGTAATTTTTATCCCCACCAAAGTCTTTTCTTTAAAGAAGTTTTTAAATGGTTAAGGGAGCAATTTGCTGAATGAATGATGGCTAGTTTGCACCTCCCTTGAACATTGTTGTCACACAAAGCAACATTCACGATGAAAACCTACTGAATAAACAGTTTAATGCAAAGGTATTGCAAAGTTCAATCCATTAGCTTCAGATTTTTATTTGTTGCTCATGATACACTAACTTCTACCAGGAAGTGAGTCTACAGAAGTACTGAAAAGGTCCCACTACATATGCCCTGGTTTCTTTAGGGGCAGCAACATCAATTTTAGTCAAATGGATTGGCCAAATGAACCCCTATAAGAAAGGCAGTTAACAGGGTTTGTGAGCACAACACTAGCCTGGCTTCTAGGGGTGGTGGGGATTCAGCAGAGTAGCCTCAAATTTACCAGTAATTCTTTCTCAGCTACCTTCCCTACCTACTGGAGCACCAGGATCCCAGAAGGCCTCAAATCGCACCGAAATCATTCAGTTCACCTCACGAATAGCTGGAAATGGCGGGAAAATGTACAGCGAGCCTCGCATCAGGGAAAGGTAAGAGGCTGGGCGTGTCCCACGGTGGCGTGCGTGCGCGAGGCGTGGGCGGGGGCCGGGCGCCCTGTGATAAGTGCGTGGGCGGGGCCCGCGGCCGCTAGTGTGGCCTAGGGCGGGGCCGGGCACAGTGTGATAAGTGCGTGGGCGGGCCCCGCGGCCGCTAGTGTGGGCTAGGGTGGGGCTTGCGGTGGTGGGCAAAAGGCAACCAAGGGTGCTTATTTATAATCAGAAATATTTATCTTATTTAAGATTGGGAACAAATAAGGAATATGGCCTAATCCCCTACCTTACTATGGAAAATACAGTAAAACTCTTAATGTAGATAATAACATGCTAGAAAAATGTGGTCACAAGTAGATGAAAACTTCAACCTAATAGGATTTTTAAATGAAATAAAAGAATAGCTCCTTTGAAAGAGAAGCATAAATTAGAATTAGGAAAGCTAAAATGTGGTGTGGATGGAGAACAGTTGGCATTAAACCAGAACTAAAAAAGTCTCAGGAAAAAAAATTTTAACTTTTTTCAGAAATAAAAAATGAAGTACAACTGGAGCTGAAAGGAGAATTTAAAAAAAGAAAGAAAAACCTTCAAGAGAAAGATACAGAAAACACTTAAAAGAGATTTGACACATGCATATACACATATTCCCACAAGGAAAACCAGAGCAATGTATCATAACAAATATTTAAATCAAAATTTGGAGAAAAATGTCCTGAAATAAAATAAGACCCAAGTCTACATATGTATAGGAGAAAACTGAGCCAGAATAGTAAAAATCAACACATTTTCTAGTGAAATTACTGGTTTTTAAAGATAAGAAAAACACCCCTTTGAGCAGCTAGACACAAAATACCAGTCACAAGGAAAAGAAAGGCTGGCATCAGACCTCTGTGTAGCAGCATTTTATGCTAGAAACAGTGAAACAGCATTTTCAAGATTTTGAAAAAGAAAATAGGATTCAAGAATTTTATACTTGAAAAAGTATAAGGGCAGGCCACTGACAGAAATGTGAACATGAACTTTTTCCACTTTTTCCTGAGGAATCCACAGAGTAGTAGTTCTCAAAGAGTTTGATCTCAGAACTCTTACATTTTAAAAATTATTATTGAAGACTCCTTCCCCAAAGAGCTTTTGTTTATATGGATTGTATCTGTTAGTATTTACCATATTAGCTATTAAAACTGAGAAATTTAAAAATATTTATTGACTAATTTATTTGAAAAAATATCATAACCTATGAAAAATAACTGTATTTTCCAAAATAAAAACAATTCAGTGAAAAGAATGGCATTGTTTCACAGTTTTATAATCTCTTACTATCTGATTTAATGGAAAGTTTGTGCATTGACTCTGTTGCAGTATGCTGTTTTGGTTGAAGTGTTTGAAGAAGATCTGCACTCACCCACATATGTAGTTAGAAACAGTAGTAGTATTTTAATTGCCTATTCAAACAACTGTGAACATTTTTCTTTGATATTACAACAAAATTAAAAAAGTGGGAGTTTGTTAAAAGTTAGTTACAATGTGGGATCTGACACCATATTAATGAACATGTAACATCTTACATTTAGTCCAAACTGATCATTTGGAAAATATTGGTTCACTCAGTTATGCACATTGATACATTTCATTACACAACATTAAAACAGGCACATTTCATTATACAATATTTAAAAATCATTTTTGTTAATATCACTGCCTATCAAAGTCCAGAAATAGAACCATGTACATTTGGAAAATATAATTTATGATAAAGATGGTGACTTCAAAGGAGGGGAGGAGTTGAAATTTTTAATAAATAGAGTTGGGATAACTGGATAGCCATTTAGAAAAATGTAAAATTGGGTCTGTATCTCACATTATTTACCAGGATAAATTTCAAATGAGTTAGAATCTAAATATAAAAATGAAATGTGCAAGTACTAAAAGACAACATGAGTGAATACTTAAAACCTAGGAGTGGGAGAAAATCTTCTTATGAGACTCCTTTATCAAATGCATGCTCAGTCTGTGGCTTGTCTTTTCAATCTCTTAATAGCAGTTTTTGAACATGTTTACTTTTGATAAAGTTCAATTTATCAGTTTGTTCTTTTTAGAGCATTTTTTTTTTTTGGTGTCATATCTGAGAAATCTTCATCTAATCCAAGGTCACAAAGAGTTTTACCTCCATGTTTTCTTCTAGAAATTCTGGAAATCTAGACTTTATATTTAGGAATACAATTCATTTCCAGTTAATCTTTCTGTGGTATGAGGTATAGGTTAAAGTCCTTTCCTTTGTATGTGTTTGTTACTTTGCTTTATTTTTTATTTTTATTTGGTTGGTTCCCTGACCGGGAAGCGAACGTAGGCAGTGGCGGTGAGGGTGCCGAAACCTAGCCACTAGACCCCCACGGAACACCCCGCGTTGTTACTTTGTTTTTGTTTTCTGCATATAGATATTCAATTGTTCCAACACCGATTATTGAAAAGGTGATCTTTTCTTAACTAAAGTGCCTTTCTTGAAAAATCAGTTGTCCATAAGAACACAATTCTAATTATAATAGCATCAAAAAGAATAAAATATTTAGGAATAAATTTAACGAAAGAGGTGCAAGACTTGTATATGGGAAACTACTTAATATTGTTGACAATACTACCCAAAGCAATTTATACATTCAATGTAGTTGAAATCAAAATAAAAATCCCAATGGTGTTTTTTGCAGAAATTGAAAAACCCATCCTAAAATTCATGTAGAATTTCAAGGCACCCAGAATAGCCAAAACCATCTTGAAAAAGAAGAATAAATTTGGAGGACTCACATTTCCCAATTTCAAAACTTACTATGAAATTACCATGGCCAAAACACTGTGGTGTTGGCATAATGATAGACAGATAGACCAGTGGAATAGAATTGAGAATCCAGAAATAAATCCCCACATCTATGATCAATTGATTTTCAACAATCATGCCAAGACCATTCAATGTGGGAAAGAATAGTCTTTTCAATAATTAGTGGTGGAAAAAATGGATATCCACATGAAAAAAAAGAATAAAGGTGTACCTTTTATATACAAAAATTAACTAAAAATGGATCAAAGACCTTAAGGTGAGAACAAAAACTATGCAACTCTTAGAAAATAGTATAGAAGTAAATTTTCATAACCTCGGATTTGAGAATAGTTTCTAATTATGACAAAGCACAAGCAAAAGAAAAGAAAAAATGGATAAATAGAACTTTATTAAAATTAAAAACTTCATGCATCAAAGCACAGTATTAAGAGAGCAAAAAGGCAACCTACAGAATGGGAGAAAACATCTGGAAATCATATATGTGATATGGGTTTAATATCCAGAATATATAAAGAACTCTAACAACTCAACAACAAAAACACAAACTCAGTTGAAAAATAGGCAAAGGAATTGAAGAGACATTTCTACAGAGAAGATACAGATGGCCAGTAGACACATGAATAGATGATCAATATTATTACTCGTTAGGGAAATATAAATCAAAACCACAATGACATACCATTTCATATGTATTAAAACGGCTATAATTTCTTTAAAAGGAAAACTACAAGTATTGGGGAGGATGTGGAGAAATTGAAACCCCCGTATATTGCTGGTGGGAATGTGCAATCGTGCCTTTGCTGGAAACAGTTTGGTGGTTCCTTTAACAGTTAAACATTAAACTACCACATGACCCTGCAATTCTACTTCTCGGTGTATACCCAAAGTATTGAAAACAGGGACTTAAATACTTACACACCAATGTTCACAATAGTGATGCAGCACTACTCATAATAGTCAAAAGGTGGCGACAATCCAAGTGTCCATCAACAGATGAATGGATAAACAATGTGATATAAACATACAATAGAAGATTATTCAGCCATAAATACTTAAATGAAGTATCTAGAATAGTCAAATTCATAGAGACAGAAAGTAGATTAGAAGTTAGCAGGGACTGGGAGGAGGAGAGAATGAGGAGTTATTGCTTAATGAGTACAGAGTTTCTACTTAAGTTGATGAAAAATGTTAGAACTAGAGGTGATGGTTGTACAACATTGTGATGGTTGTACAACAATTTCAAAAAGAAGTGAAGTGCCCTTCTCATCACATAACATTAGGAGGTTCATGTTATTCACATGACAAACTGGTGATGTTACTCTTGATCACTTAGTTAAGGTACTGGTTGCTACTCTACCTTTAAAGTGGTATAGCAAGCACCACTTTAAAGTTACTATTTTTCCTTTTCTACATTCTTTGGAAAAAAAGACTATAAATCCAGCCTCAAAGTAGGGGAGAAGTGGTTAAGCACCAACTCATATAATGTACAGTATCTACATACATTATTTGGAATTCTGTAAAGATTTGTTTCTACTCCACCATTCAGTTTATGAGGTGTGATTTTAAAAATAGGATGAATATTTAAAAAATTTATTACAGTACAAGACACATTGCCATTAATCTTCCTTAAAATCCTCCCCCTCACTTCAAACACATTTATCCCATCATCCTTACCACTTTCTGAAGCAGTTCTGGAAGTCCTTTCATGAACATCTTTAGTTGTGCTGTTGTGGTTGCCTTGATGTCCTAAACCCATTCAAAACGTTTCTTTCAAGGTCATTTTGACTTTGGGAAAGAGCTAGAAGTCACACAGTGCCAGATCTGGTGAATAAAGTGAATGTAGTCACACTGTAGTGTAGTGTTTTTATTTGACAGAAATTTATGTCAGTGCATTGTTCATGAACCATGATTTATGGCACACTTTAAAGTACACTCTCTCAACTGTAGCTCACAATCACCTGACTGCATTGAACCAGCTGAAACTTGTCACACACACTGTTACTAAGGTTTTACACACCACTTCCCAGACTGAAGATCCCTGCCTTTCCATTGGGTGCCACTCAGCAGCAGCATTCACCATCACAGTATTTTTTTTTAATCACACCTCATCTTTATTCAATCATATATTTATATCAGTATCGATGTATGTGTATTGATTTTATACTTGGTTTATAATCTAATATTACACTATTTATTTTATTGCTCAAATTATTCCATTTGACTATTGGGAAGCTCTCTCAGGTTGACTCCTCCGTCCCTTTAAAATTTTAAACACTTTCTTCCTTTCTGGTATTTCAAGATGCGTCAGACTTACTTTGTATTCTTTTTTTTCTTTCCCCTCCCCCCCAGCTCTGAAATTTGAAATTTCTCCAAGGATACTTGTTTGCTTTTATTGGAGAGTGGTATTTTAAAACCATAATCTGGGCACAAGGTGTGCTCATTGCTATGGGAATGTCATAGCTTCTCGGCCCTTTTAGTAAACAGCAATAGGTAATCTATATATATGTATACTAATTCATGTATACACATATCTATCATTGCTTCTGTTTCTTTATCAGTATGTATGCATATATCAAGCTAAACATGGTTTCATACTGATGTCTCCAACTATATTCCAGTACCACAGGGTTCATTCTAGGTGTCCCCTCTTACTTCTCTTCCTGACAATGAGATCTGTGATTCCCAATATCCATTATACATTCACTTATTTGATCAACCTGAGTATACATGTAAAGCAGTTTCAGAGTTGTTAACTCATACACCATGAGAAATAAATTTACCAGCTAGAATACAGTGCCTATATACAGTATGTGGACTTTTTTTGACACTTGAAGAACTTTGATTTTGTACTGGATGTTAGTTGATAGCAAAAAATTATTGTTAATTTTGTTAAGTGTGATAATGACCTTGTGCTTATGTAAGAAAATATCCTTATTTTAAAGAGATGCTCACTGATATGTGTAGGGATGGAATGATGTCTGTAATTTCCTTTAAAGTACCTCAGCAAAGAAGACAAAAAAAAATGGGGGTTGGGAAAATAGATAAAGCAATGTGGCAAAATTTTGATAGCTGTAGAATATGGGTAATGATTCTGGGATATAAGTTCATTGTACTCCTCTCTGGTATATACACATATATTCCATTTTCCCACACACAAGTTGTAGCATACTTTATATTCTGCTCTTTACCTTTTAAAAAACATTTAATTTTATAATTCCAAACTTCCAGAAAAATGCAAATATAGAATTCTTATTTACTTTAATCCAGATTCCCTAGATGTTGATATTTTACATTTGCTTTATTATTCTATTTTTTTTTTCTGTTCAATTTGAGAATTAGTTGTAAATATGATCTCCCATTACTCTTAAATATTTCAGTGTGCATTTCCCATAAACTGGGACATTCTCTTGCATAAACACCATGCTATTATCAAAATCAAGAAATTAACATTGATGTGGTACTGTTATCTAACACAGAAACCTTATTTAAATTTCACCAATTGTCCCACAAATGTCCTTTATAGAAAGAGAAAAAAAATGTTTTTTCTACCCAGGATCATATGTTGCATTTAGTTGCCCATTTAAAAAAATTAAAACACAAGCTTATAAATTGGAAAGTGAAAACCCATCACCCTTGAGCCTGCTTATTCTCCAGAAACAAAGTTGGTTCATAGCTTTTATATAAATCCTTCCAGAATTTCTTTCAATGCATATACCAGCATACAGTACCCTATGTTATACATATTTAAACAAAAATGTTGTTATGCATAATATCTACAATTTGTTTTTAATTAGTATTTCATTTTTATCTTTATACATGATTTATTTTAAAGATGTTTTGAATATAATGAAATTATACCTTAATTATACCTTAATTTAACTATGTTTTTCTTTATACCTTAATTTAATTACTTGATCCCATGTTGATGGGTCTATAGAATATTCCAATTTTTAACTATTGCAAAAATATCCTATAATAAACATCTTTAATCATTTATCTTTGAACACTCATCCAGTTATTTCTAAAAGTAATTTTTTAGACATACACGTGTTCGGTTATATACATTTTATAAATGTCTTGAATCCATCGTCTTTCCATTTTACCACTCTTGTTTTCATTTAGTCCCTCTTGATTCCTTACTTGAAATACCCTAATTGCCTCCTAACTGCTCCCTGCCTCTAGATTTGACCAGCTCCATCACATCCTACCCCTGCTGCCAGATCCAATTTCTATTCTGCCTAAACTACCCAACACTTTTAAGACAATTTACTGAGCATGGCACTGAAAATCTTCATGATCTACACTGCTTTTGCCTTTCTCAATGTTTGGTCAAAAGCACTGTGCACTTCAATAGCACTGAATTTAAATCACAGTCTCTCACCTGTGTCTCTTTGTGCAAACTGTTTCCATTGCTTGGCATATCCTCCTGATTCGTTTGTATTTGTCCTTTCAGACTCAGCTCAGAAATCACTTTCTTCAGTTGTCTACTCTCCCCTGCCCATTGAGGGCCCTTCTGGGCCATTCTTTGTATATCTCTATCAAGGCCCTGTCTCACCATGTTATAATTGTTCACTTCACTTTCTGTCTTTCTGACCAGATGGGGCCTATTATCTTCACTTTGGAATTACCAGTTCTTCCATAGTATCTGATATGTAGTAGGTACTCAGTAAATATTTAATAAATTATGGAATAGAAAAAGAAATTATCAGGGAGAATCTTACCCTGCTTCCAGACTCACTTTAGTACACTCAAAAAGAAAATGTATCTCAATGGGAAAAGAGAAATTTAGGGATAAAATGAAGAAGATTGGTGGTTATATAAAGTTGCTATAACTAGGTGCTATAGGAGAAGGATCCATCTGCCAAGTAAATCATTCATTCAAAAATATTTCCTGAGTAAATGCCACAGATCAAGCACAATTATAGCAATTGGGATTATAGTAAGAAGAAGATAAAGTCTGGGTTCTGTGGAGTTTGCATTCCCCTGGAGCTATAGCAGGACAATTTTATCTAAGCTCCTACTATATAGCCCAGGCACAAAGATGTAAGAAACATTGTATATCTCTTTAAAAAGCTTATGACCTAATAGGGAATCCAAATATATACATACTACAAAGCAGAATATGTGATCACTTCAGAAACATTAGTTCTGTCAGTTGGCAAATAATATTGAGCTTCTATATTATATACCAACGTACATGGTAACAAATATGGCTCTTGCCTTCAAAGTACTTCCAGTATAGGAATAAAAGACATTTAAAAAACAAACCTCACAAATAAACATTAAGTACATTAAGTACTGTCATAAAAGACGAATGTCAGGACCTGTTAAAGCATATAGTTTGGGAAGGCTTTCCTGAGGAAATATGGAATAGCAGTGAGAACAAAGACAAGAAATACCAAGTTAATTTAGGCAAGTTTTCTAGAGAAATGGGTATTTGAATGAGTCTTAAATAATGCAAAGCTGGAGGGATTGGGGCCTTCCAGGCAGTGGAAAAACTTTAGTAAAGGCAGCAATATGGAAAAGTACAAGGTGCTCCAGTGTGACTGAAGGGAAGAGTGAATAGGACATCAAGAGGGATAGTGAAGGAAAGAAGATCTTACGGGAAAAGAACCAAGAGATGGATCGAAGCTGCTATACGTGAGTTTAGACTTTATTTTCTAAGCTAGCGGTTCCCCCAAGCAATAGACAGATCCACTGATTTACAATCTCAGAGGGAATTCTCTGGGCAAAATGAAGATGGGCCATTGCATAAAGTTGCCACCAGAGGGTACCATAGGAGAAGGTCAACCTGAGAAATTACTGAGCATGTCCCCTGTTACAATTATGTATTTTAAAAGTTCCTCAGGTAATTGTGATGTTCACTCGGCCAGTTTTAGGGGGGTGCTGCTCTATACAATGGAGAGCCATCAGAGGTTTTCGAGCAGAATAGAAACATAATTAATTCCATATTTTATAAAATATAATGCTGGGTACAGGATGAAGAGGTAAAAGGTCACATACAGGGAAGTTTTGGTAAGCTATTGCAATAGGATAAGAGAGAGATTAGTAGTCCTGGAATGGGGCAGCACCTCTGGGAAAAGAAAAAGCAGACAGCTATGAGACAATTTGCAGAAGCAGAACTAACAGTACAGACCAATTTGTTATGGGACTACAAAGGGAAAGGGAAGGGAAAAGATGAAGATCTCAGACCTGGGTGACTAAGCATGTGATGGTATGATGGCATGATGTTATGGTCATGGCTGCAAGCGGGGAACACAGGAAGAACAGCTTTGTCTGGGGA
This sequence comes from Lyroderma lyra, assembly GCA_004026885.1. Classification (NCBI taxonomy): domain Eukaryota; kingdom Metazoa; phylum Chordata; class Mammalia; order Chiroptera; family Megadermatidae; genus Lyroderma; species Lyroderma lyra. Next base: position 152,999 of record PVJL010002389.1, on the reverse strand, counting down.
ACTGAAAGAGTTTGATTTTGAACCCAATGACTGGTATGACCTAATGGGACTAACACCTAGCTCAGAACTGGCTCCCGTATTCTCTTCACTCTAAGCACCCTTTCTGAGTATATGAATTGTAATATTTTGGAAGTTTTCTTCTGCTTCTAGCATCATCTACATCTGTTATTGTCTATTGCTTTTCATGTTGGAGCTTTCCTCAAATGTCCAGGGATCCTTTGTTGGGGAGTTCAGGTAACTAAGCTGAACCTGGACTTCAGGAGGAAAGAGGAAGATCTAAAGTGTCTGCATCTAAGATCTTTCTCAAAGAAAAAAAAAGTAGGGAGTTCCCTGATGGTGTAGTGGCTAAGGCTTTGGTGCTGTCAATGCTGCGGCCTGGGTTCGATTCCCAGCCAGGGAACTTACCCACATTAAAAAAAAGAAAGAAAAGAAAAAAGAAAAAAAAAAGTCGCAGATGATAGATAGGTAAGTAGTTACACATGGATATGTCTATATCGATATCTATATAGATGAAGAGAGAGACAGACTTATTAGGACAAATTGGCTCATGTGGTATGTAGAGGCTGAGAAGTCCCACTATTTGCCATCTGCAAGCTGGAGACTCAGGCAAGCTGTGGTGTAATTCAGCCTGAGTCCAAAGGCCTGAGAACCAGGGAGCCAATAGTTTAAATCCCAATCCAAGGACTAGAGAAAATGAGATGCGATGTCCCAACTCAAGCAGGCAAATAGGAAGCAAAAAAGGGGCAATAGCTCCTTCCTCTGTCTTTTGTCCCATTCAGGCCCTCAAAGGACTGGATGATACTCACTTTGGGGAGAGCAATTTCCTTATTGAGCCCCCTGATCCAAATGTTAATCTCACCTGGAAACACCCTCACAGACATTCAGAAATAATGTTTAATCTGGATAATTTGTGGCCAGTCAAAATGACACATAAAATTAATCATCACATCCTTGAGGTTCTTGAAGGCAGATGGTCTTTGTTCACCATTATATTCCCAGTGTCTAGCACAGTAAACAATTGATCAGTATTGGCTGAATATGTTAATTAAATTAATTGAGCATACTCAGATATATGTAATCTAATTTCAATTAGAATTTCTTTCTCTATTAATCTGATAAAGTGTTTAGTATTGGAAATTTCCTAAAAGACCACATTCTGGGGAGTTCCCTGATGGTGTAGTGGCTTAAGGCTTCAGCGCTGGCGCTGTTAGTGCTGCGGCCTGGGTTCGATCCCGGTCAGGGAGTACCCACATACCAAAAATGCAAAAAGAAAAAAAAAAAAAAAAAAAAAAAAAGACCACATTCTCTTACAATGGATTTTATATTCTACATCAGTGAGCTCCACACCACAGCCTGGCAAAAGTTTCAAGTGATTAGGTCCATACATTTCACCTAAGTAAACTTTTGTATTTCCTTTCCAACTTTGCTACACATTTCTAGTATAGGAGATCTGGGTGAAATGCGAGAAGGGGACCCCCCGCAAATGGAATTTATTTGTAAAAGTCTGTGTATTTATTCTTACATGTTTAAACTTCCGTCACCTTCAGAGTACTCTTTGTTTGATACAATACACCTATCAGGACACGTTTTCCACTGCTCAAAACAGTCTTTGAACTCGATTTTTATGTCTGTTACTACTTCTGCCACTTTTTTGTTTCACCTCTTTTACATCTGCAAAACATTTCCCTTTGAGTAGTTTTTTTCATCTGGGGAAACAAAAAAGGTCGCTCTGGGTGAGCTCAGGTAAATAGGAAGGGTGGGGCACAAAGATCATGCTGTTTTTTGGTAAAAAACTGCTGAACACTCAGCAGATGTGAGCAGGTGCGTTGTCATGCTGCCCGTTGTTCATTTAAATCACCCACCATGAAATGGGCAAACTCATGAAAGAGTCTCCAAAAAGAATTCACTGAAGCTGAATGCAGCCTCTCACAACAAGGCCAGCTGGTACACTCACCTAGTGGGGGAAGCCTGCACTGCACGGGGCCTGCCCTCCAGAAGATAATTCCATTTTTGTTTTGTTTTGTTTTGTTTTGTTTTGATTTCCCACTTGTATAATGATTTGGTGAGAAAGAGGTAAGCTCTATTTAAAAAGAAAAAATTGGTCTTAAGAAGAACAATTAAATGCATAGCTTTACCAAATTAGTCACAATAGTTTTTGGCATTCCCACATTAGGACATTCTTGGGTGCAAGGCTTGGCAGGAGATACCCTTTGTAAAATCCTCCTTTGGAACTTAGAATTTATATTTTCAGCAACTGGCAGTAAGTGATTAAAATTTATCTTGAAAATATACCTTTATTCTCCTAACTGATTTAATTTGCAATGACTACTGAATAAATATGTATTTATTAGATTTTCTCCATATGCCAAGCCCTGCTCTAGGCATTAGGGAGGTAATGGTGGAGAAACAAGTCAAGGTTTTGTTTGTTTGTTTGTTTGCATGGGAAATTTTAAACATATCCAGATCTAGAAAAGACAGTACAATGGACTATTATTTACTCACCATCCAGGTTAAATATAATCAACTCATAGTTGGCATTCTTTCAATAATAACCTACCTGTCCATGCCTACACCTGTATGATTTTGAAGCAAATCCAAGATATAAGAGAGTTATCTGGAAAGTAGCCAGCCACATAATATAAAAAACAGAAGCATTTATGGCTGGATTTTTTTCCAGACAGCCCTCGTATTATTTCATTCATAAATATATTGGTAAATATCTCTAAAAGATAAGTACTCTTTAACCATAACCATAATATCATTACCCCAGCTAAAAAACAAAAAATCCAATAATCTGGATTTTACATTCTAACAGGACAGACAAATAAGAAAGAAACAGGCAAACAAACAATATTAGGTAATGACATAAAAAATAAGGTCCAATTGATGGGCTAGACACTGATTTTTCTATTGGGTAGTCAGAGAATCCTCTGTGAGGAGGCTGCGTTTGCTGAGGGACATATGTGGGCATATGTGGTCCTGACAGAGGACCCAGCTAGTGCAAAGCTCTGAGGCAGAGTTCAGTGTTCAAAGAATAGTACAGAGTCCCATGAGTCTGGGAGGACTAAGTGGAAGAGAGAGCATAAGGAAATGGTTTTGGAGTGGTCACTGGGGCCATGATAGACATGATTTCAGATTTGATTCTAATTGGGTGTGATGGGCAGCCATTGAAGGGTTTTGAGCAAAAGAGTGACATGACCTGACTTATGATGATAAAGCAGTGGTTCCCAACCTTTTTCTACTGGTATATCCCTTTTAAATCCTTTTCTATAAATTGTACCCCTTGTTTTTAAAATAGCTGTTTTAAAATACTGACTCTTTTTTTCAGTGCCTACATTAACGTAAAATAGTGGAAATGAGGTAATAAGTTAGGAAAGACAAATTACTACACTAAAAGTACAAACCACAGATTTAATTTTATAATATTCATAACAGTTAAATATTGATAATGATTAAATATTTAACAAACTTCTAATTTATTATTAATAATAATATTTGTATTATCTGAAAAGTCTATAATAATTGTTATGCAGATCATTAGCCAATTGAAACATTGCTTGTGAGGTCATTGAGCTTGCTTTGATGCACTTAGTTTCTTGAAATCAGACTCAAAAGATGCAAGATACAGTCGTAAATAGTCTTGCATTAAGCTACTTGTGATACTTATTTTTTATAAAGGTGTAAGAAGAAAAAGCTCTCTCCACTAGTCCAGTATTAATAAATGGCAAGAGGTATTTGAGTGCCTTCTCACTGAGATGTTCGTATTCCTCACTGACATCTACCCAGAGGGTAATAAGATGCTGTCTCTTTTTTTCTTCCTTTTTCTTTTTTTGCTGTTAGACTTATTGGGGTGACATTGGCTTGCAAGAATCACGTAGGTTCCAGGCACACAACTCTACAGCGCATCATCCATGTGCTGCACCACATATTCATCACCCAGTGTGAGTTCTTCCTCCACTACCATACACCTGGCTGCCGCTCACTCACACCCCCCACCCCCACCTCCCACCCCCGACACTCCCCTCCCTGGCCCCAGGCAACCACCAAACCATTGACTGCCTCCACAGTCTTTTTGTTTGTTTGTTTTTCTTTATTGTTTCTAGTCCCACATTCCACATATGAGTGAAGTCACTTGGTTCCTGGCTCTTTCTGTCTGGCTTACTTCACTTAGCATGATCATCTCTAGGTCCATCCATTTTGTCACAAATGGAAGTATTTCATCTTTATTCTTATAGCTGAGTAATATCCCATTGTGTATATGCACCACAGCTTCTTTATCCAGTCATCTATTGAAGGGCACTTTGATTGCTTCCATGTCTTGACCACTGTGAACAGCGTTGCAATGAACATTGGGGTACATAAGTCCTTGCAGACTAAGGTTTTTAAGATTTTTATGTGGATACCCAGAAGGGGGATTGCTGGGTCATATGGTAACTCCATTCCCAGTTTTCTGAGGACCCTCCACACTGTCCTCCATAGAGGTTGTACCAATTTACATTCCCACCAGCAGTGTGGGAGAGATGCTGTCTTTTAAAATCAGAATTTAAAGAAGAATTGGTTGAAAGTTCAATTAATTGCTCTTTTTTATTGATTGATAGTTTAGCTTCCTTGAAGAATTCTTCATTGAAGGAATCTGTAATCCAGTTGTTTTCTTTTCCTCATTGAGGGAAGTACTTATAAAAGGACACTTGCAGACCTACCAAGTGACTTACAATATTTTCTTTCATGTTTTGAGATAGGTGCAAGTCATTCTCAGATAAGAAGTTGTGCAGTTTCAAAAACTTCAGGCTGACCTCTTTCAATACATGCTTTCTGAAAGTCCAGTTTTGAAACCATTGACTCAATTTTGTCTGTTACTCTGAATATAGTGATTGAGTTGTTTTGAAGTCCCAAGTTGAGTTTGTTTATTTCTAGAAAACTATCTGATAAATATGCAAGACTATGAAGGCAATCACTTTTCTGAAACTTGGAGCAAGAGGGAAATGATGGTCTTCAAAAAATACCTGGACTTCATGTCTAAGTTCAAACATCTATGTAAGTACTTTGCCACAAGATAACCACCTTACCTCTGTATGCAAAAGTAACGTGCTATAAATGCTGTTCATTTCTTCCAACAGCACTTTAAACAATCTGGAGTTTTGTGGTTGTGACCTAATAAAATTTACATCTTTTACTGCCTCATCAAGATCATCTTTCAGAGCAGTGCCCTCGGAGCTTCCCGGGAATCTGTCTCTTGCTTCAACAGTGCTTGGACGGAACAGACCCAGGGACGCCCCAGCTTCCAGCTTCCAGCCACCCTCCAACTTCTCCAGTTTCAGCTTTTGGAACTATCTCAGCCATCCTCGGCTTCCGAGACCAGCCAACACCTTTTCGTGAGCTAAACTTACTGCCGACCAACCATGAGCTCCCAAGTTCGTCAGAATTATTCCACTGAGGTGGAGGCTGCCGTCAACCGCCTGGTCAACATGCACCTGCGGGCCTCCTACACCTACCCCCCTCTGGGCTTCTATTTCGACCGTGATGATGTGGCTCTGGAGGGCGTGAGCCATTTCTTCCGCGAGTTGGCTGAGAAGAAGCGCGAGGGCGCCGAGCATCTCTTGAAGGTGCAAAACCAGCGTGGCGGCCGCACCCTCTTCCAGGAGGTGCAGAAACCTTCCCAAGATGAGTGGGGTAAAACTCAGGATGCCATGGAAGCCACTATGGTCATGGAGAAAAACCTGAACCAGGCTCTTTTGGATCTGCATGCCCTGGGTTCTGCCCGCACAGACCCCCATCTTTGTGATTTCCTGGAGAACCACTTCCTAGATGAAGAGGTGAAACTCATCAAGAAGCTGGGACCACCTGACTAACATCCGCAGGCTGGCCAGTCCCCAAGCTGGGCTGGGCGAGTATCTCTTCGGAAAGGCTTACCCTCAAGCACAACTAAGGAACCTTTGCAGCCCAGAGGCCTTTGGGGGCCCCTCTGCATTCACCTGTCACTGGGCTTCTGCCTGAGCCTCTCCTTGCAACCACACTTTGGAGCCCTCTCCCCTGTGTGGACCAAATTGAAACAATAAAGCTTTTTGCAGCAAAAAAAAAAAAAATCATCTTTCAGTTCACTAGGAAGAGGCTTGAATGCAAGACTTTGTGAATGCAGCAGTGACTCCATGGTACATGGGGAGCTACTTCTTTAATTCATCCACATGGGCCTGTAAAACAACCTGCCATAGGCTTGCCTCTGTCGGTGCATACACAACAATTCAACCAACTAATGTCCTTTTCAATGAAATAACCATTGATTGCATTTAAAATACCTTCACCTGTGGTACACTCTGTCAATGGGTAACAAAGCAACAGGTTTTTCTCAATTTCATTTCCTACCATGTACCTCGCGATGACAAGCAAAAATAGAAAAATCAGCAACATATCTACACTTTCATTGATCTGAATGGAAAAGAATTTACTTTTTCTAATTCTATCTACTACTACACCTTCGACATTGTCAGACATTCCTTAAATTCAGAGACACATTGTATTGTTTGAAAAGAAATAGTATTGATTTTGTGGACATGCTCTTCCCCAAACATACAGAAAATGATATCCTTAATACAAAGAGAAATTAAATCTTCAGTATTATGTGGTTTTTACCACAGTTAGCTATGCGATAAGCAACATGATATGAAGCCTCATCTGCATTCTCATTGTCTTTCTTTCCTGACATCATGTATGAAGTAACAGTTAGATGTTTTTCTAAGCCCCCAAAATAATATATTTCTTTGTTTTCATACATAGGATCTTTAGTTTCTAAATGTCACATGAGTAGAGGGTTTCATGCAACCATTGGATAATATTTCCCTACACACAACACAGTTAAATAAAAACCAATATTTAATATACTCTTCAGAGTGTTTCCTTTTCTTCTGTGTAGTATCTGAGGCACGCACCTTTTTACTATCTCCTGGTGTGGGTGTACTGGTAGCTGTGGACATGTGTTGAGAAGTACTTGGCAATGGGTTATAATCCACATCAAGTTTTGGTTTTTTAACTGTTTCTGTTTTCAACCACTGATCCATAACTGACACACTTTAAAATCACTGACAATAATAACTGAAACTGTGTTAAACATTAAATAAAAAAAGACTTGAAAAGAATCACGATTAAAGAGAAGTTCTAGAAATGTCCTAAACAAATTGTTCTGCAACTGTGCATAATGATTGATAGAAGAGCCGTTTGGGGGAAGGGTTCACAGCCATGCCCTCACCAATCATCATTGGCTAATGTGATCTAATTTTGAAGTGTCTCTTTTAATGGTGATTCAAACAACATTTATTGTTCCATAACTAATGTTTTGCATTTTTTTACTATACTTGTTTTTTTGCCATTACCAATTATTTTTTGTGTACCCCTGAACGGCCAGCCCAGCACGTCCCCCTGGGCATATGCATTCCACCGCTTGGGAAGAAATGTTAAAAAAGATCATTCTGGCTGCTGTGTTGAGAATAGTGTGTAGGAGGCCATTTGCAGGAGAGCAAGGGTGAAAACAGGGAAACCAATTAGAAGGCTATTGAAATTGTCCTGGTGAGAGCTGATGGTGAGGTGGCGATGAACTTGGGTAGTGGCATTGGCGATGGTAAAAAGTGATTCATTTCTAGATAAATTTAAATCTACAGCCAACAGGATTGGCTGACAAATTGAATGTAGGGTACGTGAAAGGAAGTTAAGTCAAGATTGATTTCAAGATAGCCTGAAAACTAGTGCCATTTACTAAAGTAGGAAATACTGGAGGAAGAGTAGGTTCAGAGGGGTATACAGGCACTGGACATGGTAAGTTTGAGATACCTATTAAACTTCCAAAGAGACATCACATAGACAGATAGATAGATAAAACTAGAATTTACAAGAGACACGAAAGCTGACTCTATAAATGTGGGAAATACCAATGTACAGGTGCTATTGAAAGTCATCCTAGTGGATGAGATTGCCCAGTTATTGCGGGGGGACAGAGAAGAGGAGAGGTTGGGAAGAGAAAAGGATCCCACTGAGGAGCCTGAGAAGAGGCCAGTGAGGAAGGGGAAAGCCGGAAGAGTGGATTCCCAGGCCCACACTGCTGTGAGATCAGTAAGATGAAGACTGAGAAATTACCACAAGATGTGGTGGCTATTGGTGACCTTGACAAGAATGGATTCAACGGACTGATGAGGATAAAAGCTTAAATGCAGTGGATTCAAGTGTGAAGGGAGGTGAAGAAAAAAATGGAAGCAGAATAGTTGGATGGCAGCTGAAAAGGCATGTTGAGTCAGACTTCTTCATGAATTTGCGTGTCATCCTTGCGCAGGGGCCATGCTAATCTTCTCTGTATCGTTCCAATTTTAGTATATGTGCTGCCGAAGCGAGCGCGAGTCAAGGAAAGTTCTGTTCAGGTTTTTTTCATTCCTTTGTTTGTTGGTTTTTGAAATGGGAGCTATTGCAGCATTTTTGTGTGCTGACAGGAATAATCCCCTGAAAGGTGAAAAACTGATGATGCAGGAGTGAGGAGAATTATTGCAGGAGCAAACTCTCTGAGAGAGGACAAGGAGACTCACGGACAAGTCACGGGGACACAGAAGCACCAACAGCACACCCATTTCTACACACCAGGGAAGGCAGAGCATGTGGATAAAGCTGCAGGCAGATTGGCAGATGTAGTGGATTAGAGGATGTGAACATTCTCTTTCTGCTTGTTTCTATTTTCTCCATGAAACAATAGGCAAGGAGGTCAGGGAGGGTGGTGTTGACTTGCAGAGGGAGAATGTAAGTGCAAGGGTCAGTTGACTACAAGATTGTGGTAGGATTGCTGGGAAGTGTTGAGGGCCTGCTTGAGATCTGTGCTATATGTGAAAGGATCTTCAAAGTCAAACCTTTGATCGTGTTTTTATCCTCTTTCTACAATCCAGCCCCTCTCCAAGCACCGAGGGCAACACCTTACTACACATTAGTCAGCACATCAGTCCACCCATTATTATTTAATTTATTTATTTATTATGCATTAATGTACATAACCTTTTATTCCTTTGTTCAATCATGTTTATTGAGTACCAGGTACCATTTTAGGTACTGTGGTTACAGAAGTGAACAGAACAATCTCTGACTTCTGGGAAATTACCTTTCATAACCTAAAAGATATAAGCCCTCCTGTAACATCAGTCTTTGTTAAGAAAAAAGAAAAAATTCCATGGGCATTTAGATATATTATTGTTTTATAGACCCCCAATGAAAAAGGTTTTCATTAACTATGGGGACAATTCATTAATTTTTGGTGTATTGGCCACAGTCAGAAGCAGAAAGACATATCTCTTTATAATGTTTATTTCTCTAATTGATTATGGAAAAGGCATGCTGAGTACCTAGCTACTTTTGTATTGTGTTAGATTTAAGAGCAGCTGTGCTTTCTCAATATGTATTGCATTGTCAGAAGTGACAACACATTAGTTGTCAAGCTATCAATGATGATTCCTCATTTAAGTCTTTTCACTGTAAGTTTTTAAAATGATAGCTAGATGATAGATAATGATGATAGATAGATAGACAGACAGACAGACAGATAGGAGCCCTTATCTTTGGTAAAGCTAAGTCCTTGGTGAAAACCAATCAGGAAATGGAATTTTCCATATTGAAGTACTTAGAACCGGAGTCACTTAAATCCTTAGAAAGAATTCTGAGGCCCCACAAGAGATTGGGCCCAACAAAGGAGTTAAGGATGTGCAACCTGCCTCGGGGAATGCATCTTTCTTTCCCACTAGTGTTGGTCTGGTTCCATGGAATCCAGTCAAGTGCATCAGACAGAAGAGTAATTTGCTGGAATTTTTGTTCCTAGTGTCAGAGCAAGAATTCATCATTATCTCCAGAAAAGCATGAATTAATTGACCATCATAACAAAACAGGGTCACTCCATCCAAATTCTCAGGACTGCATAAACTGTAGAAGATACAACTTCCTTTGAACTTATGAATATGTCCAAAAGGCAAACAGAGCATGCACTGAAAGGGCTTACTAAGTGACTGCATCTCTTCCTTTCATCTTCCTTTCTTTTCTTCTAATCTCTTCGGCCTTTTCTTGTTTGATTTCCTACCTCTTTGCTCACTAATTTTCATCTGCTTTCCATTTCTAATTAAATAAAGGGTCCTAGCTCTACTAGCTTAGGAAGCCACTGTTTGACCATCTGCAGTAGTCCCTGGAATCCTAGGAAGAACGCTGCCTTAATCGAAACCAGGGTTTCCTTCTGACTCAGGTTTTTCTTGGACATGTAGGTGCAGGAAAAAGAGTGGAGTGGAAGCATGGACTGTGAGTTTCCTCCAGGAAGAGATTTGGGTCCTCTGTTAGTGACCTCAGCCTTCACAAATCTATTACAAAGACCAAGAGTAGGAAGCCCATCTACTGAGTCCAGGATGTGGGGACAAAGATGGAGTGAATGAGCTTTGTGTTCTATTTCTTTGCATTAAGAAATACTTCTTACCTGCTGTTTCAAAAAGGGAATATATTGGAACGTGACTGTTTTTGTTTAACTCACACAAGTGGCATGTCCTTGTGCCATATCCCTCTTTGTGCAGTAGGTGTCAGCCTAACACAGCCTTTTTCTTTCTAAATCCGCCATCCTAAGAAAATGACATTTAACTTACCCTTTCCCTGGTTAAAAGAATCAATTTCTTCCCTTCTTGAGCATGCAAAACAACAGGAAACAGTCACCCAGATAGTGCAAAGAGCTGTACTAATTTACCTGAGAAATGACCAAGCAAAGAACCTTTTGAAGGGGTGACAAATGTTGGAGGTGGAGTGGGTAAAGCAGATTAAGTCCTATAGGTCCCACTGAACAAATGTTAAGTGTTGGTTTCAAGGTGGGTCTCCATAAGGCACAGTTATGACACCAACTCAAGAAGCAGTGGACATGACCTTATCAAAGGGGTCTTCTGTTTCCCTCAGACAAAGGAAGTTGAGGCATTAGAAAGTAGCTACAGCGTCCGGGAAAAATTCTCAGTGTAAACCATTGATATCCCGCGTGTCCATGACTAGGTTAAGTGTCTTGTCTTTGACCTAAGGTAAGACATTTCTGTGAGCCTCGGCTTTCTAATCTTTACAATGGGAAAATATAACTGCATTATCTACCCATAGTATTTAGTGAGGAGGAAAAAGTTAAGATGTTGTGCATAAAACAGTTTGTATAATAGACAGTACAGCACTATTTAAATGTAGAAAGTAGAATAAAAGATATAAAGGCAAATGTAGAATTGAGTTATGAGTAAAAACAAATTCAGTACTCAAAATTTAAGAAACTTCAGTTAATGATTTCTATAGATTTTTCTCAACATGTTACACCAAGGCTTTTCTTTCTCTCCTGTGTTGAATGTTAGTCATGTGGAATTTTGACACACTTAGGGTTTAGGTTTATTTCACAAAAAGATCCCAACCTGGAGAGAGCCATATAATATGAAGAAATGGTCCTGTTGAAAGAGAGGAGAGTCACTTCTAGCTTTTACTTAGTACCATTAATAGACAGCCATAACCCATTTGCAAACTACAAGTACTAGAAAAACAGAAATATTAATCTTTGACAACTTTTCCTTTTGAATTTGGTGTGCTTAGTACCACTAATCCCAAGAATGTATTTGACTCCATAATCCTATTGTTAGCTTCTTAGTTCATAAATTAAGATAGCTAAAGTTTACCCTAAAGTGGTCAGTTTGCACTGGTTTGGGCAAGAGACTTCAAATTCATCACATTAATCTTTCACCTCATATTAAATCTACATAACTTAAATTAGAAATACAAATATTACTGAAAGAACTTATGTGTGAAAAGCAGAAATATTATTTGTTTTATACCTTGGTGTTGAAATTTGAGCAGAAGTCTTCACATTGGATTGTTTAATAATAAATCCATTGCTTTTTCCCTCAGTGCTTTCTAATGTTGTCAGAAAAGGCCAGGACCAATTCAAAATTTTTCATGTCCCATGACTCATCCTCTCCCATGGAGTTTTGTGCTATATATTTTCCCCTGCTTTTTTTTTTTTTTTTTTTTTTTTTTTTTTTTTTTTTTTTTTTTTTTTTTTTTTTTTCTGAGGCTTTAAATTTGCAGTATCTTAAAATGGCAGAGAAGGAGGGGTTGAATTCTCACCCTTTGAAATCTTTTAATACTTGCTGAGTGGTCAAGGAGCAAAGTGGAAAAGACTGCTGATTGGACTTTATCCCCATTTGGAAAAGCTTTGCTATATTAGCTCAACCATCCCCATTTTAAGGAATTAAGTATTTATTTTTCTTAAAATCCAAAATCTCTCAATTTTCCCAAAAAGTGAGGACTAACTTCTGTACTTAGTGGTCAGCTTGAGCAACCTATTTTAGACCCGCTTTAAAAATCAAGTACTTTTACATAATATGTTTAATACAGATTCAAAATACTTTTATTTTACAATGTTGTCTGCTATATTATTTCTTGCTGTCTTTTCAGAATACTTTGCAATTATAGATGGGCATCATTGCTCTCACTCTTAAGGCAGCAGTTTCTGGGTGAAATTCTTCAGGGAAGCCAAGGCACAGTATCAGTATGGTTCTAAGTGAGTCATCTCTTAACATCAACAATCTCCTCCATGATCAGAGAAGTGTTGATAATTCCCCACCCCCTCCCTGGTCTGCCTTTCAAATAATTTATAGATCAAAAAGCGTTAGAAGCCATGAAAGGCCCCGTTCTAGTAGATTGTGTCATTTTTTTTCTTGGGACCAGGGTGAGAGTCATTTTTTTCCCCCCTGTGATTCAGCTAACACTAAATAAGAGCCGTGAACAGTGAGGCTACCACCTCTTCCTGGTGATTTTGTTTCCACTATACTCTTCACAGGTCAAGATTATACTAGATGAGCCTCTTTTCCATTATTCTTAATTCTTTCCATTCCCCTCCCCCCACCAGTGGAGCGCCTCCTACTTTCAGAAACTTGAAGATAATGTCCCTATAACCTTCTCTCCAGTATCCTCAAACGATCCAGACATAAATATTTTAGTACATTCGCCAGTGTCTTTCTGGTGGCATAAAAAGTGCCTGCACAACTAGTGCCTTATGTATAAAGCTCACAAATGCTGCACTAGCTAATGAACTCTCCCTGAACAGTTGACAGGGAAGGATTTTACTTCCACGTTTTCCAAGAAGATGGAGAAAAAGAGCCGATTACAAAGAGAAATATTTTAACCTATCTTCTCCGTGATCTTTGGGGGCTGGGTGCTAATATTTAAATTGAAGAGGAAGGAGACGGAGTGAGGATGGAGAGGAATGGACAGCGAGGGGGCGGAGCTAGCTCCGCACATAAAAACACACGCGAAAAGGGAAGCTCAGTCGTGTGCCAGAGCCACTCTCCTGCAACCAAGAGAGATGGGGCAGTCTGTGCCGTGAGCACGAAGATCGGAAGAGGGAAAACAAGGACAAGAAGACAAGCGAGACACAAGAGGACATCTGGAAAAATCGGAAGGCAGAAGACAGGGAGGGGCAAAGGAGCCCACAGCAGGTGGAAACAAGATCCTGAGCAAACCGGTCGGGTCCATAGTTGTTTTGCTACCAGAGACGAAAGTACCGGAGGATTGCCTTGTATCCCTTCAGTTACTGAAAAGTACTTTTATCCTCATAAAAGAAAAGGCTAAGAGGAGGTAAAAAAAAAAAAAAAAAATCTGATTTCTCAGGGGGATTGCTGAGGGAAATCAGACTCTCTCTTTTTGAAGCGTCTGAAATAAGCCACTGCCTGATACACATTGCAGAACCATCCTGTTTTCTGAAGATCTGCATCCCTTCCAGGAGAATTCCAGCCCGTGGAGCTGGTACAGTTTTACTTTTATATTTCTATATCTGTCTTTTTCTCCCCCTTTAACAACACTTTCCTTGTTTGTAAGCACGAGTGACAAGAAAGTGTCAATCCAGGGTAGAAGTATTTCTAGTTTTCTCTTGTACCTGCCTGTGTCTTTTTAAAGAAGGTAGCAGTGCTCCTTATTTTGGGAAAGGACATTTTCATTTGAAAAGCTCTCTCTTTAAACGTATTTACACCCATCCACATTTAGAAAGAGAGATACCTTTTAGAGATCGAAATCCTACTGAGAAAGATGGAAAAAGGAGCCAGACACCGAAACAACACTGAAAAGAACCACCCGGGTGGGAGCCAGTCGGAGGCCAGCCCCGATACTGGGTCCGGAGAGGGCGGAGTAGCCCTGAAGAAAGAGATTGGATTGGTCAGTGCTTGCGGTATCATTGTAGGTGAGTCCAATTCCTTCTCCTACCGACCACTCCTCCCCACCTCTGGTGGGACTCCTGTGGAACCTTAATCCCTCTAAAGTATTGTTTTTGCTCCCTACTCCCTTAGAAAAGGATTGTCAGTCACTTGTGCTGTAACCTACCTCTGCTGGTCAAGTTTGAGAGGTATGGGAAGTGGTGTATGTCATACATCTCTTCCTCCAAATCAGGCTGAACAGTTCTGTCCAGTGTTCACAGAATGGAGCAAATGGGGATCACACACCTAGCTGATGGTCAACATGGCCTGGGAGCTTGTTGGAAAAAAAAAATACAGGTCTCTGGGCTTCCCACCTGAAGATTCTGCTTCAATAAGCTTAAGGTAGTGCAAGGGAACCTGAAGTTTTAACGAGCTTTTATGCAGTCATCTCCTCAGCAGGCTCTGGGCTAGCCTTTCAGACATATTTAGTAAATACTTTGTTATTTTATGTTATATGAAACTATGGGCCTAGGGGATGTGTAATAAGAAATTGCTACAACTACGATAATAATAACCTTGCCTTTTTATAGCTTTTCCACCTTATGCAGCACTTTGTGAAGTAGACGTGACAGGGCTCTTATTCCCATTTCACAGATGAAGAAATTAATTAAGGAAGAAAAGAAGAGACAGATTGTGCCTTTCTGTGCATATATAGTTTGCAGTTTCTCTAGTTGCCTAGTGAAGTCCACCCATCTCTTAACATGCAAGGAAGACCCTGTGAGGTTCTCAAAGGGCACTGGGAGTAATTAGAATGTGGAGTCTGTAGAATTGTATGCATGAAACCTATGTTATCCTTGCTAACAGATGTCACCCCAATAAGTCTAACAATAAAAATGAATTAAAAAAAAAAAAAAGAATGTGGAGTCAAGGAGGAACTGATGGGTAAAATGTGTCCCGGCTGGGAAACCTTGAAGCTGGGGAGCCTAGGTGTCCCTCAGCATGCCAGTGTAGGCCACTTCAACCCCTAATTATGAGTACTTCACGCAGCAGGGTGTCCCAAATATGGCTCAGTCTCCAGAAAACACATCCTCCTTTTTTGGAGAAGCCCTGAAGATGGATGGGCAGTGGCACGTTACTGTCCTTCCTTCAGAGGGTGAGAGTTTCTCCTGCTGTCTTTGGCAGAGGGCTTCACCTTCTCCCCATAGAGAGGGATGCAGGATGGCCAGGCTGGATGTGCTTCTGTGTCACCTCTCTGAGTTCTTTCAGAAGGCTTACTGTGTCCTGGTGCCCACAAACCAGTTCCTTTGGATGACCCCATGATCCATGTGGTCACACAGGAACATTTTTGGCACCTGCACAATAGTGACACCAGAGAACACCCTTGAAATCAAATAAAATCAGTACAGTATTCAGATAATCCTCTTCACCTCTACACCCAGACTTCAGTGATAATGTTCTCTCTACTCTGTTTTTAAAATAGAATCTCACTTTATCTAATTCTCTGACTCTTGGAGTTTTTCTAGGCATCTACAGTTATAAGAAAGGTAATGCTATTTTAAAAAATTGTAGTCGTGATCTGAATCTCTCTTTATCTTTTCTTTGCCTCTCCTTCATCTTAATTGCTCTAAAATATGAGATCAGCAAAATACTCAATATGTACAGCACATGCCAATTTAAGATCTATAAATAGCCCAGAGACTGTTACCTCTTTCACCAGTTTGACTGATAGGATTAAGCATTTTCCTCTCTTTGGGAAGGTTCTGATTCATACACAGATGCACACACCCACATACACACAAGCACAACCTCCTTTCTGCTTCAGCCTTGCTCACCTACCCCTACGCATGTGCAGGATTTCAAGGGTAGAGGATATTTTCCTATACTGAGGTGGTTTTGTCTCTTTCTTCAACCCTTTTCTAAGACTATGAAGAAATAAGAGTGTTTAGGTATAAAAAGTACTGTGTTTCATAAAGGTTCATAAAATTTCATTTGCAATCATCACTGATGATTTAAAGTAGAAATAATAGAACGGCAGGTGCTACAGGAATATAAAATGAACTAACAGAAGACGCATGCCCTGGAGTTATTTGTAATCTGATTAAGGAGATGAGATTCATATGCATTAAACAGAGAACATTGAAAGTGAATGATATGACTGAGTTGTATCAGACGTGAAGGAGGGCAAAGGTAGGTGAATGGTGGGAAGCACTAAGAGGGAGAAGTTCTCACCCAGAACTAGATTAAGAAGCATCTAGAAGGATGTAAAGAAAGGTGGCGTAGAGAAGATGATTTGGGGAGGTTTTGTGGGTAAAACTGTTATTCCCTTGACACCCCTCCCCCCAAAATGTGCATACCTGAGTCTTTAGTGCTTAGGAGACTGCCTGACATGGAACAATTACTGAAATAATTGTTGAATTTTATTGATTCTTGGACAAAAGTCTGAAGACAGTAGTAATAAGAAGTGTTTATCTGAAGGGCTGTTGGGAACCTGGTTTGAAAATCTATGAACTAGGAATAATTTCATCAACCTGGACAATTAGGTTGTTTTGTTTTTGTTTTTTAATAACACCTTTGCTCCAATCTAAATGGGCTATTGCTTGGCTAAGGAAACCTTTGGCAACAGATGAACTTAGATTTTTCCATGAATGTGGAGCTCTTCCCCCCAAAATCTAAGAGAGTGTGAAGGAGCAGCAAAATTCATTTATTAATATTACCAAACCTAGTGTTAATAGCCATTATTATAAAACACTTAGTTATTTGCAAGACACTCGTCCAATCACCTAACATACATTATCTTATTTATCCCTCACAATAACCCCGTGTGGTAGACACTTATTAACCCTTCCTCCAGATAAGGTAACAGAGGTTCAGAGGGATAAGCAACATGTGAAGGTCACACAGCTGAAAAGTATTGAAGCCAAGATTCAAGCCTAGTGCTTATCTGAATCCTGAATCAAGTTTTTAAGCATTATTCTCTCTATATCTATTTTTATTTCCTTAGACCCTAGACAGAGGTCTTTATTCATTTTTATAGATGAATCAGTTAGTGTTGTATTCCTGGTGAGGAAGTGTTGCAGTGTAAAGGGGAGTTGGTCAGTCATTTGGGGGTTGAAGAAAGTAATGTTCTTGGTGCAATTGAATTAGGACTTGGGTAGAAGCCTGAACTATGTGAGCTCAGCTGCTATAGGATCTGGCCAGCACAGACCACACTCCCATTAATTCTCCCACAGGTACACCTTTCCTCTATGAACCAGCGGTCTTCCCAATCATGGAAGAGGAGCCCAGAGTTCCTGGCTGTTTAGGTCACTTTAAAGCAGTTGCGAGCATTTAGGTACATACCCAGAATCTAAGTCTGAAGGTATCAGGCCAGATGCAGAACCTAAAGAAAAATATTTGTCATATGTCAGACCATTTTGTTTTTAACACACTGTGTGTTTATGGGAGAACTTGGCCTATTTGCTGCAGAACAATACTGGATACAGGTCTAGCTACTAGACCACTCTTTCCCATTTAAAAAGATATTTTAAAAAACAGTACTTTATTGAGTGCTAACTAAATGCCAGTTCCTGTGCTATATAGAAACTCCTTATGTATGTTATCTTAGTTAATCCTGACCCAAGCCCATCAAAGTAGATATTACAACTCTGTTTTAAACATCACAGAGCTGGTAGGTGATTTGCCCAGGGTTACACAGATGATTACTGAGGTGGTCTGACTTTATGGCCAAAGCTCTTAACCATTCCCCATTTCTAACTGGTAACCAAGAGAGGAGAGAGGGAGGCTGGTGTGTATTGTGGGTAAGGGAGTGGGCCAAGGAGAACAATCACTCCGAGGTTGGAGTCTGGAGAGACCATGAATATCTGATACTGAAAAATTTGGAGGAAAAATCTTTTATAAGGCTTTTGTCAACAAAGAACTATGGCTGTATTTGTAATCGTACTGAAATGGCACTGGGTTGATTTGGAAAATTCCCAAATCCAGTAGGTTCTCAGACCCCTGTGTTTTATACCACTTTAGAGGATTTTACATTCTAGTCTCTAATATGATGATGTATTAGCTTTCTAACCCCCAAAATGTCTATTGGATGTTAACCCGAGGGATGGACTGTGAAAAGTTGCTTCTTAAGTTTTTCAGTGACTTTTTAAAATACATGGACAGATTAGGATTTGGTTCATCAGAATGAAAACATGTTTAAAACTCTCATTGTTCTGAAAGAAAATTCTGAGTTAGGAAGCTTATCAAAACAAACACATCTTGGTGAATAGAGAAAGGCTATCCCCAGCAGCATAGTAATAATAATAAGTAGCTACCATTTACTGAGCACTCCTATGCACCAAGTACGTAGTACTTGATCAGTGCTTTATAAATATTCTCATCTAATCCCATGAAATTAGTACTGGTATTAAAAGGACAGGTTTGAATGAATAAGTATCAGGACAATGGCATCTACCCAAGTTGTTGAGCTCTGAAGCCACTGAGCTTAATCAAAATGCTCCACAGCGTGGAACTCAGAGCTGCTGACCAGGAATCCTGTTGCATGCTTCCTGCCCCAGGAACCAGGGAGCTCAAGAAGCAACCTCCTGGTTGAGCCTGCAACTGGCAGGGCCACAGTATGTTCTCTCAAAGAGCAGAGCTATGCAGAGTGAGTGACTAGCAGGAGATGCTTACAGTTAGGGAAAGAAAATAGGAACCCAGCAGGTAAAAAATTGTGTCCAAGAAACAGAACCAAACGGCCCATTTTATTTAGAACAACAACAACCAAACACCCTGTACTCAGATCAGAGGCCGGCACCTTATAGCATAAAACTTTTTTGAATTGAATTGGCATCTTGAAGCTCATGAAAGTACAGGACAGACTGGTTGCGCTTTGCAGGTTAATCTGGTTACCAAGGGTTTTTCTGCTTTCCTTTGAGGGTTAATCCAGCAGCATGGCTGCCTACAAAGAAATGCTTCAGGAATTTCTGCTGTTACCCTTGTTGTTTTGTTGTTGTTGTTGTTTGGGGTGATGAGAGGGTGTTTAAAAAGCTAGCACAATAAAATAATCCCAAGAATATATTCTGAGCTACAGAAAACAACCATTCAGGAACCCAAGGGTGGGGGGTGGGGGAGTAACTATTCCATCCCAATTTTTAACTCCTGAATGAGCATACAGAGCAAGAAGGCCATGCCTCGTTCCCCTCGTGCCTACCGAGGAGGCCCCCATAATTTCACACTCAACACTCAGGAAGAATATTATGTGCTAGATAGGCCCTGTGCTGAGCAATGGTGAATTTTATTTCTAAGAAGCAAAATTATCCCTCAAGTCTATTTTAAGCTGTATTATTTATAGAAGGAGTAAAGTTAGAACCAAAGAGCTTTATTGATCACATCTCATCCCACATCTTTTGTGACAGTCAGTCTTCCCATTGCTTTGCTCTCTGTTTTAAATATCCTCACCAAACCCTTTCTGTGGAGAGGGTTTCAGAATGTGTCTTAAGACGTTCGGGGCAACCTTAAACTGAGTTGCACATTGTGAAGGTAGGTTACCCAGAGAGAGTACCATTGCTGCAGAATAATTACTGTGCTTCTTTTATCTACATATAAATTTTAAAGGCGTCTGTTTGTACATCTATGAAATGTATAAATGCTTTAGCTGCTTCTTTAGAATACAATTTTGCATAGGCTGTTTAGTAAGCAGCTGATACAGACAGGTCATGCTGCCTTAGGGAAAAGGAGGTATTTGTTAAGTGGGCTCTGATGCTGGAAGTAGAAAGCAAATAATGAATTTTTTGATGGTTTACATCAGTGTGTTGTGGAAAGGGAAGAGATACTGATAATACAGCAGAGAAGGAAGGGCTCTGGAGACAGTACAGGGTTTGCAAACTGCTTCCTTATTTACAAGTTTATAACCTGGAACAATGATCAGTTTATTTACTTGTAAAATGAAAGTTTCTTGTGGAATATTAAGATGTAGTTGATGGGGCATTTGAGATCTTGCTCCCCAGCATATGTTATCAGCTTTGGCTCAAATTAACTTATAAAAATTCTCAAAAAATAAAGTAAAATATAGCTGGTATCCTATTGTATATGTTCAACAAATATTAGTTTTCTTCTTTCTTTAAGCTCATCCTGTCCCTCCTACCTCAACCCAAACACACACACACACACACACACACACACACACACACACACACGAATTCTGGTTCAGAAATTTTGTTTGGACTTATCTGGTGATGAAAACTGATCAATTCAGCCTAAGTCTGACCTGTTTATTGACCAGCCAATGCTTTTTTTTCTCTCTCTGTTGATTTGAGTCAACTTACTCAGCATTTATCTTGTGCTCCTCCTCTTTCAGGAAGCTTTTTCTGAACAGCCCCTGTCAGCGACCTTTTCCATCTTTAATACAATATCTTATCATATCTTGCAATAGCATTCATGCAGCTTCTCCTGTACCTGGTGTCATCATCTCTGTGTGCATGTACATGTCTTCACTTCTCCACACAATTCCTTAAGGGCAGGGACTGAGACTCATTTTCACATCCCCACGTATTCAGTCTGGCACGGGGCAAGTGCTTAGAAAGTATTGGTTGAATACTAGCAGCTAGTCAAAAACAAATCATGCATTGGGGGAATCTGTTTTCCAACAATGTGAATATACTTAATGCTACTGAACTTAAAAATGGTTAAGATGATAAATTTAATGTTATGTTTTTTTACCACAATAAAAAATGTTTTAGCTTAAAAATTAGTTACTCCCATGAACAATAAATTTTTGTGCTTGGATTAAAAAACAAACACCCCAATCATCCAAATTCAAATTTAAAAAGGACTTTAAGGGTTATCCAGATGATGACATTGAGGCTGGAAGATAGAGCAGGGTTTCTCATCCTCGGCACTATTACCTTTTGGGCCAGGTACTTCTTTATCTTAGTGGGAGCTGTCCTGCACATTGTAGGATGTTTAGTAGCATCCCTGGCCTCTACCCATTAGATTCCAGTAGTGACAATCAAAAGTATCTCTAGACACTACCAAATGTCCCCTGGAGGTGGTAGAATGGTGCACAATTGTCCCTGGATGAGAGCCACTGAGGTGGACAAAGCCTCTCACTGCTGGTGCTTCATTCCCCAGCCAGACAGGGAGACGCTAGAGGCCAGATATAAAACTTTAATGAGCATATTTGAGGGCTCAGCACTCTCAGCTCCTCAGGCCATGGTGCATGTCTTTCAGTGGCTGGTGGGTGGTGGTTGGCTACCTCTATTTTGTTAAAAGTCCATGTGTGAACAAGTGCTTCTCAATTACGTTTTAAAGCAAGCATGTACAGAACGAGTGCTCAGTACTCTCTGAGATGCAGTTACCTGTTGGCCGCCCACCTACAGCCTCTAAAAATTATATCTAGACAAGCAGACAGATGATTCAGAGAATACTTCATTGTCCAGGCTTTACAGCGCTATTTTGGAGTCAAGCCTTGGATTCTTCTAGCCTTCTGACTGCTATAAATCCTAGTGATTCCTTATATTCGCCAGCATTTCACAGGATATAAAGTGCTTCCACACATATGTGATCTCCTTTGATCCACACAATGACTCGCTGAGGTAGGCTGGGCAGGAACCATTATCCTCATTTAGCAGATGAAGGAAGAGACCCTTGGTGAGTGTCACATGTGACTGTCAAAGCAAGGACTCAGTGGCTCCTTCCCCTGTAAGTCTAGTGCCCTTTCCACTTTTCAGTACGGAATCCAAAACACCAGAGTCCTGCACCACCACCCACACCTGTTCTGTGGGAGATGCTCTGTGGAGACAGTGCATGTGTTGGAGCCCTGACCGGTTCTCACCCTGAGGTAGCTGTTTGTACAGCCCTGATGGGAAGGTATACAGGGTGAGAAGCATGGTGAGCTACCAGGCCTGCTGGGAGGCCCAAAGCCTAGTCTTAATCTGCTAGACCCCATTCCACATTGTTCCCTCAGTCCTGCAAATCCTGAGATCCTCCTAGGCACTTCATGGGAAAAGCACAAAAAAGGTTCACCTCAGCTTTCTCTGGATATTGTAGAAACAAAACTCCAACCTCTAGGAGCAGTTCTGGCTAGATTTCAGGATTAGCATGAGTTAAAAAGGAAGGCCAAAAGCCTTTTGGACCTGAGGGTCTGTTGGACATTAAAAGTCTGTCATTCCATGCCCTAGGAAATTCTTTGATGGCAACAACATTCCAGTGTGGACAGGCCTGGATGTGAGTAAAGCCTTTAATAGGAGTCACATGGGTATTGGCCCACAGGTGGGGAAGTTAATGGTTATTCATAGCAAATGTAGATTTTTTCAGTTCCAGCAAATTTTCTAGTGAAGACTTGCCCACTGATACAACTTGGCCCCTTTTTAATGGAGTGGTTTGCTTGACTTGACTTTGACAGAACAAGCCAAGCTGGACCTCATTGTCTAGGCATCCTAAGTCCCCTTTTTTCACTAAGGAAGATCTGTGTAATAAGATGATTATTTTATTAATTGGGGTGGATGCAAAGGAGGGTTGAAACCCCCATCTCCAGTACCTGGGGCTGCACCAGGTGGGTGGGCATCTCATTCTTGAATGGCTTTAACAAACATTGAGTCTAAGAGTAAAACAAGGGAGAAAAAATCCTACCATAATCAACTTCCAACGTTTTACCGAGAAAGGATCAGAGCCAAGGTGGAAGCCTTTTCCCAGTTCTCCTTTCTCAAAGCCACTCCAGAAAAGTTTCACTTGAACAGTTTAAAAGCTCTGCAGCTAAAAAGTACATGGTGTGCACCCTCTAGAGAAGAAGCAGCATGGGTAGTGGAGGAAATTCTGAACCAGGAGTCCTGTGCAGTATAGGACTTAGATCAAGTTTCCTCACCTCTCTGAACGTCAGACTTTGCCAAGATAAATAAGAATGGTAGTACCTGACCTATGCACCTAAGGAAGTTATTAAGAGAATCCAGTAAGGGTAATGGATGTGAATGTTTTGTAAACCACCATTGAAGATGCTATTGAAATAAAAGGAAGCAATCAGATCTGTATTCTAATTCTTTAATAAGCATCTTCTGTGAACCATTCTCATTGCTTATAGAGTGGAGCATGTAAATCTGAATGTTTTCAGGGAAAAACCTGAGGCTGTGACAGAAGATTTAGGTTCTAAGTTAATTAGTTACAATTAACTTAACCTATGATTTAGGCAAATAACTACCTCTCTGAGTCTCAGTGTCTTCCTCCATAAAATAGGAATAATAATAATACCTCCCTCAGTTTCCTCCTTTGGAAAATGGGAATAATAGTTGCCTTACTCCCTTCCCCTCTGGATTGGGGGTGGTAATAATAGCCAGGCTACTCTTCTCAACAGTGAAATAACTGGATTGTTTTACTCGTTTGCCTATATATACACTCGAATGTTTTATAGGATATAGAAGTTCCAGAGAGACAGGTATATTAAATTGCTCTGTAGAGGTAAGTTCTAGATTGATGTCAGACATCTTTTCATTATGGAATGTTTAGTATGCAACACTTCACTGGTGAAGGGAAGGAATCAAGTTCCTATTCTCATGGAGCTTACAGTCTAGTGGGGGGAGATAAATATTAATCAAATAATCACACTTAAGATGGTGTATAGTAGGCATTACTTTTGGGTAAATGTAATGTGAATGTTCTTTCAGTTCCAGCACAGAGCTGTTGTGAGTGACATTCCTGCTCTTGCAGAAGCTCCAGAGGCCACTAAGGTGGAGGAAATATTACCTGACTCTGGTTTTTTAGGGAGCGGCTTCCTAGAATCAGAGGGAGGCTTTCCTCTCCTTCCTCTTCCCTAGCATAATTCCAT
Source organism: Lyroderma lyra (assembly GCA_004026885.1). Lineage (NCBI taxonomy): Eukaryota > Metazoa > Chordata > Mammalia > Chiroptera > Megadermatidae > Lyroderma > Lyroderma lyra. Next base: position 129,017 of record PVJL010002389.1, on the reverse strand, counting down.
TTTGTTTTAACTTTTATCTTTGTAATTTTAATTTGGTCAAAATTAATATTGTTGGGGGGAAGGGGAGAACCCAATTTTTATAAAATGAAGATTCTTGTCTCAGGACCAACCCATTGTGACCCTCATCGTCACTTCGGCAGCTGCATGGAAGGACATGCTATCCAATAATCCTGTAAGTGGAGGCAGGAAGCGATCAGACCCTGCGATGGGCTGTAGGTGTTGCACATCCCACCGTCTTTTGCTCCCTCCCCCTGGAATGAGGGAAGGAGCACACACTCTGGAGATGTCAGAATGTAAGCCAGGGAATAGGAGTGCTCACTGATTCCCATTGCAAAATTTGTTTCCTAAGAACCCTTAGTGGAACATTAACACTTCATTCCTGAGAAGATGGGATCTTTTAAATAACATCCACCCTTACTTTCCCCCTTGTGACAGCCATTGCTGGCTCTGAGAAACGCCTAGCTGTTCTCCAACGCCTCTTTCAGCACCTTAAAGACCAAAGTCAAACTTTGTTTTTCTCCTGTATTGATTGCTTTTCTAACCCCTTGAGCTAGTTTTATAACCCTAGTTGTACTGCTCTCTTCTTGGCTGGCTTTGAAATGCCCTACAGATCACTTTTCTGATAAATACCTGCTGGGTAAGGAATTTAGTACTATCTTTCAGCACTAGTTCTCAGCTCCCAGCAGCATATTTAGTTTGGCAGTTGAAGGATGACTTGACAGGGTGACCATGTCCTAGGACCTGGGCCTTTTAGTTCCCACTAACCCAACATTCATTTGAAGCACATATGGGGATTATCTAGACCCTTTCCCTCCCCCATTACTCATCTCATGTTGTAATATTTTAGTTTGAAAAGGGGCAGCTTATTCTGCACCCCAGAGGCATAAAATGTTACTGCTTTTACAATGTAAATATTCTCTTCTCTTTCCCTTTGACTGAAATAACTAGATACATGGCCTGGGGTCAAAAATTGAATTTTGGTTTAGAAATGAGTTTCAGGACTTGATTGAGGTTGAATTACGGTTGAGATCTAAAAATCCATTCTTGAAAACTGAGAGTAAAATCCTACACTCTACATCATGTTCCAAACCACTAAAGAGATATGGTGGGGATTTGAGATGTCCTCAGAACATGTCAAATCCAGCTGGCTTCATAATACTCCACGCAGCTCTGCATTTCTACCCAGATCTATCTAGCCTCCGCTTCCTCCCTCGGGTCTTTAGTGGTGCAGCAGGGTAGGGCTGAAAGAGTTTTCAAAGCACCTGTCCAATGGACCCTGATCACCATCTTGAATCATAAGAAGTACACACAAGAAAGCTTGGGAAGAAGCATGTCAGGAGTTGCCCTTACAATCCTACTCTTCCCCTGCCCAACACACACATCCCAGTAGTTGACCATTCAGCCCTGCTGCCAGCCTCACCTCTCAGGAGAAACCCAGCTTCTTGCGTACAGAAGCAGAAGTGGATTAGTAGAAAGAGCTCTGGATTAAGCATTAGAAGAACGACTTCTAGATCCAATTTTACCCATCAGTAGCTGTGGAATTTGGAGAAAGCCATTTAACCCTTCTGTGTTTCTTACTTTATAAAATAGAGAAAAACCTGCCCTTTGCTCTCAACTCTTCCTGAACTTCATAAGGTTGTTTTAAGGGTCACATGAAACAGTGGGGGGAACACAGTGCTAAGGGTTTGCACAGACAGCACCCCTACAAATCACTTCTAAATGACGAGGACTGTTTTTATAGTGTTCATGTTTCTCACCAAGGTTGGGGCTGTTGTGTCTGGGCTGGAGGCCTGCCTCCAGGAGTGTTGTCCACACTCAAGGGTCTCAAAAGCCCCCAGTTATGGGGTGTGACCACAATCTGTCCCTTTGGCTCACTTTGGAAGCTAACTGGCAGCTGGTCTCTGAGAACAGCCCACTTTTCCAGCCCTGCCATTTCCAGCCAGTCTTAAGACCTTTGTCACCTTGGGTGGACTATGTGCAGCCCAGTCAAAGGGTCCTGAGGTTCAATACCTGTGCCAGCATTTATTACTGTGTGGTCTTGGGCAATGCACTTGGTATCTCTGAGATTCAGTTTCTTCCTCTGTAACATGGGAAAAATAATATCTGACTCCATAGGTTTGTCCTGAAGATTAAAGGAGACATAAAATACCTGACCAAGTTCCTGGTCTCTACGTGCCTGTTGTATGCTCCTCCTCCCCTGCTTCTAGGAGAATTATTGCTAGACACACCTGCCTGAAAGTGATTTATGCAACCCAAAGGCATTTTAGAATCAGATCAGAGGTGAAACCGCCCCTGCAAATGCCGGTCCTGCCAACTATGCTGACGCCATTGTCTCCCCTGTGCATTTGGTGTGTCATGCAGGGAACATCATTGGCTCTGGAATCTTCGTCTCGCCAAAGGGCGTACTGGAGAATGCTGGCTCCGTGGGCCTTGCTCTTATCATCTGGATTGTGACGGGTCTTATCACAGCTGTGGGAGCCCTGTGCTATGCTGAGCTTGGAGTCACCATCCCCAAATCTGGAGGTGACTACTCCTATGTCAAGGACATCTTCGGAGGACTGGCTGGGTAAGAGGCTCTGCAGAGGCCTAAGTGGTCTAAAAAGCCAGGGCCAGGGGTTTCCAGTGTGCTGAGCTAGAAAATTAGATGACTCTTTTGCCTCTATGTCATGGCTGCTAGTGTAGCCTGTGTCCCTTCAATGCTCCTGAGAGTGGCAGAGGAACCAGCTTGTAGTTTTAATCTCTGTTAACCTTAGTGGGCAAGATTCTAGGAGTGAGAACAAAAACAACTCTGACAACTCTGACCAGAGGTTCTCAGAGGGAACACATCACAAAACAAAGCCCTTTTCTCTTGGCAAATGAGAGTGACCACCTAAGAGATGAGGTATACCCTCTTCTCACATTACCAAGGATAATGGCTTCCTTCTAGAGTCAGGCCCTAATTTTGAATTCCTCAGCTTCTTCAGCCTTGCTACTGAAGAGCTCAATCCTCACCAAGAAGCCCAAGGGTGTGGAGGACACACTTCCCCCACAAGGCCAGCTCAGTGCCTCCCCTGGCAGTTGCTTAAGTGGCCACACCCTTAGCATGTGCTGGCGGTCAAAATTCTGGGATTGCAAATTTTATTTTCCACCACTGGATGCTGGGGGCCAGAGTGGTAGAAAAGAGATGATTAAAGAAGAGGAGAGAGTGAAAAAAAGCCAAGATGTGTGTTAGTACTATTTGAAACTTAGCTCTTCCTTGTTGAACCATCTTATTCTCATTGCAGAGGGCTGAGTGTCTTTTAAGGAGAAACTGGGCTCCTCAGCATCTTGCAAACAAAAAGGAAACGCATCTCTTTAACCCCTGCCTCTCCTAACACTGCCCAGTGACTTGCCCAGGCTTTCCTTGATGACTGCTGAATCCCTGCCCTGCCTTTGGTGGGGGTGGGAGGGTCTCCACTGCTGTCATGGGTCAAGTTCCATCCTGTTCCCACTTCAGGTTCCTGAGGCTATGGATTGCTGTGCTGGTGATCTACCCCACCAATCAGGCTGTCATCGCCCTCACCTTCTCCAATTATGTGCTACAGCCGCTCTTCCCCACCTGCTTCCCCCCGGAGACTGGCCTCCGACTCCTGGCTGCCATCTGCCTATGTAAGTGTCATCTGGGCCTTGCTGTCAGGGCAGCCGCTTTTAGCCTTCCTGGTGGTCTCCACATCTCTGCTTCTCCTTCCTCTCCCTCTTTCTTTCCTTCCCTCTTTTATTTTTGCTCCCATTACTTTTATTTCCATTTCCTACATGTGTGCTTTAGATGAATGGATTCTGCATACAAGTACCTGGTGTTAAAAAAGGAAGAAACTTAAGTAGTAGCTCAGAGTCACAGTAATTTTCATTACGGCATTCTTTATATTACACAAACACTCTCACTTATATGTTCTGATATGAGCAAAGAACAAATCCAGGAGCTAAGCTAAGCAGAATTATCATTTTTCCTAGTGCCAATAAGGAAATGGAGCCAGGCAGTGACTCACCCAAGGTGGCAGGCCCTGAGTGGAGCCTCGGGCTCCTGACTCCTTCTCATCTCAGCACACGCACTGAGCTAGAGGCTCCTGCTGCTAGTAGGAAGGTTTTCCTGGCCTCGTCGACCTCTACTTCAACCTGCCAGCTCACATCTTAAAACTCTGGAAGGAGAGTTTAAAAGTGTGAGTTGAAAAAAAAGAAAAGGGAAAAAGAAGTCTGAGAAGGGGGAAAATACAGAACTCAAGCAACTGGCAAAATGTTGGTGCCAGTTGCTTGAGATTTTGCCCATTGCTTGGGAGTGCTGGTTGCTTGAGTTCTGGCTAACAGAGAGTCTGCTTACATTTATCTGGCACCTACCAATCCCCATGGGTTCCAATTAACTGAGAGTCTACTGTATATGAATTGTCTGTCTGGGGTCCCTTGAAAAGTTTTCTAACTGGGGAGAAAAGCCAGATAGACAGATTCTATGGTTAGGATTTAATTGCAATAATAAGAACTCAAAGAAGAGGGGAAGATCTTGTGAGCTGGGATAGGTTAGAGAGGCTTTATAGAGAAGTTCTGCAACCTGTACTTCTACAAAGTCTCAACACTTAGTCTCTCATATCAGGGGTATTTTACATCTTTCAACCAAAAACTACCGTATTTTGCCATGTATAATTCACACTTTTCCCCTCAAATTTGTGAGGGAAAAATAAGGATGTGCATTATTCATGGGTAGTACTAACTCCATATCTCTATAAATGTTTTTAATCTTTTATTTATGCTTATGAGTTAAAAGTGTAACTTTAGAAATCACTAACAATATCTGTATGCAAAATAGTACCCTGGAATATAGTAACCAGGTGTTTTTTTTGTTTGTTTGTTTGTTTTGGTTTTTTTTTTTGTTTTTTGGTATGTGGGTAGCTCCCCGGCCAGGAATCGAACCCAGGCCGCAGCGCTGACAGCGCCAGCACCGAAGCCCCAAGCCACTACACCATCAGGGAACTCCAATAACCAGGTGTTTTTACATAAAAAAATTTTTACACATAACATTTCTGATACCTTGCACCTGTTCTTTTGTAATTATTTGTTACATAAAATTTCTTGTACCATAATATGTTAAGAATAAATTCTAAAATTCCTTCATAATACAAACAACTGCCTAAATATAAAGAAATAAAAATTTGAATTAAAAAATTAAAATGAAATATTTTTTTCCTGAGATTTTGGGCCTAAAACATGCGCTCCACATTATACATGGGAGCGCATTATATATGGCAAAATACGGTACTTTCTAAAGTAAATATTTGGATCTTTTGGAGGCTCCACTTCTAGAGTTAGCTCTGTCTCTGCCTTCCCACACCTTCAACGTGCATACACTTAGCTGGGGGTAGTGGCCACACTCCTTCCCAGCTCTTGACACTATCCTTCTGTCAGCTGCTTGGATGGGGAGAGTCGGGTCACCTACCCATTCCAAAGCCTCTCACATGACAGGACAGCCAGCTGGGTCCCAAAGGGTAGTCTTTTTGGCAAGCTTGCCCTCTTTGGCAGTGATGTTCAGCCCTGGGATAGACCCCCACCATCCAAGTAAGTGGTACTGTGGAGCCAAGACACTTGTTTAGGGCATATTGCTTATGCTTAGTCAGCCCTGCTCATGGATTTAGACAGGAATGTGAGCTCTAGAACCAGGCTGCTGGAGGCTGCATCTCCATACCACTCTCTAAGTACTATGAGTGCTTTAGTAATCCACTCCACACCACTATGCCTGCACAGGAGGTCGTGGTTGTAAAGATTGCAAGAGACAACGAATGTTCTTAGCACTGCTTCGGGCACCTTGTGGCTCAGTGATTAGTCACTGAGAGTGGTCAATGAGGGTAGTCATTTTGTTCTTGCTTGCTTGCTGGATCTAGAGCTGGGGGAGGGGAGAAGGGAAAGAGGGCATGGGAATGCAGCAAGAGTTGCTGTATCTGCCATCTGACAGGCTAATGGGGGTTGGAAGGGGGACCACATGAGTGCTGGCTACTGCTATTTCAACGTCTGGTGCACACAGACACTATTTTTCCTGCTGATTCTGCTGAAGTGTTTCACACAAGAGGCCAACCTTACCCTTTAACTAGAAATCAAGAATCCTGAGGCTATTCAGTCAGTCCCCTAGGAGAGAAACCAGGCCACAGTGGGTAGTTCCCTGGGCAGCTGGACCCTACAGCTTCCTTTGCATTCCCCCAAACTTTCCAAGGATAGTTGACCTCTTGGGCAAAGATCTTTTGGAGTAGATAGCCTCATAGACATCCCCTCAGGCTAGAGAGGTACAAGCCCTCCCAGGAGACAAGGACAGCTCCTGCCTGTAGTCCAGCTCCAGAAAGACAGGTTGCACACGTTCCCTTTGGCAGTCCACACGTCACCTGGACACTGCCAGCACCAAGCCAGGAAAATCTAAAAACTCTAATAACAGAAAATAAGATCCTCCCCTCTCCCAATTACTGGGATTAAAGGTTTAATAAAGCTTATCTGGCCTCTGTCTTCTAAGTAGAACTGCAAAGAAATTATGACCAACTTAAGAGTAGTCAGTCTTGCTCTCTAGGGACAGGAATTTTTCAGTGTCCTTGAGATGTGTGTTCAAGTATTTTTCCACCTTCATAAGCAGGAAAATCTTAAACTCATGCTTATTTCTTCTTATTTCCTTGGGGGAAATGGAAAACAGCTCCTCACCTCACGCTATGACCTACCCCTTTCCTCCCAGATGTGAAGGCCATCAGACAGGCTAATGGGGGCTGGAACTCCTCTCCCTACAGAAGTGTATGCATGGACATAGCCACTAACCCACACTTCCCCACCACGCACTTCCAGGTAGATTGTGTCTGTGTGCAAAGATTCTGTTTTTTGGTTTGTTAAATACTTTTTTTTTTTTTTTTGAGCCCACTTCTATAGGCTCCTCAAATTATCTCTTAAGGTATCCAGTAAAATAAGAACCAGATTGTCAGGAAAGCTTGGTGGATGCTGTCTTTCCTTAAATGCTGATATCTTTTATGCCAGCACGCCTCCCACCACGGTTCAGCTGCACCTCTTTCTAATAGCAGGAGCCAAGCAAGCCAGCCATGTAGAATAGGCCCAGTGTTCTTTGGCAGTAGAGCCAAGAGTGGCCCAGTTTAGCTATATTCTTGAGAGAAGTAGTAGAGAGCTTAGAGATTATCTAAATGTATTGATATAAGAAGCTCTGCTTTCTGCTGTGTCATTCTGGCAGCTGATGACAGGCTGGATCCACTGTGGAAACGAGAATGTATGAGGGAAAGGCCAGCCTCTATGGAGAGGTCGCTGGTCTGTAATGGAGGGCATCCCATGTGAGGGAGCCGGAGGATAGGGCAGGAGCCCAGCGGGGAGAACCAATGTGACAAAGCCCCTGGCTTGGGTTCATTGTGGGAGGAAGGAGATGAGGTCAAGCCTGGTTCCACGGGCCAGGTTTTGGAATAGATTCCAGGAGAAATGATGGTGGGAGGAGCCAGATGGGGGTGGAGAGGCAGAAAGAACCTGCTGTAACTGGCTTGCCGGCGCAGAGTTTGGAGGGGGAGGGGAGGAGAGGAGAGGGAGAGAGAGAAGGAACTGCAGATTTGGATCCGGCTTATGCAACTGCTGCTGCCACTTTGCATTATTTTATGATTTAGGTCAAAGCTGATTATTCACTGCTGAGTCAGCAGAATATTCCTAGCCACCAGGCAGTGAAGAAAGAAAGCATTTTACATTTTAATTAAATGAAAAGCTTTCTCCCTTCTCCAGAGCAAGCATATCAGTGGGAGGAGGGAGTTAGGAAGGAGGGGAACAAGAAGTGTTAAAACTTGGTGTTGGTGCCTTTTATGATTTGCTTGAGTCTTTCTTTCTTTCTTTTCCTTCTATTTTTTGTTTCTTAGTACTTCATAAGTAAATGACTATATTCTCTAGGTTAAAGATGTTCGCCTTATCTTCACCCGTCTCGCCTGCCCAGTAGCCCCAGTAACAGTTGAGAGGTATCCTTTCAGTTCTAAATGAAATGCATCTATCAGTGTACATATCTGGGTACACAGACCTACATATTGATGGGTTCTTTCTGCAGCTTGCTCTTTTATCATTTAGCTGCATCTTACCTGCACTTCTAGTTATAAACAAAGTGGTCCCAGTGGCACAGAAGGAACACCAGGTGTTCTGGGGTCCTCTATTTGTGCTTCTTGCTTCCTAACTCTGGGTTTTCTTTCGGGATCTATTTGTCCCCCTTCTCTTGGAGACCAGGCCACCTTTCACTCAGGCAGCTCCTGGCCTCCTTCCTCTCTTTTGGGGCTCGGGTCATGTCCAACATCTGAAGCAGATTTTTTTCTTCTCATTCAGGTTCCCATCTTGTCCCTGAAGGCCTTATACTAAAGAGGCTCCTTCTCTTTTCTCACCCTAAAGAGAAAGGCATATTCTGCATGCATTTTACAAGTTTAAAAAAAAATGCTTATCTTGTTTTCTATCTATCTACTGAGATTCCTAAGAGGCTAGTTTTCCAGGGCTTCATATTTCTTCTTTTAATCCTGAGTTGCTCTGCAATTCCTCTACAGAAAGTTTCCAGATACCTGATGAAAGATACTGTGGTAGATAAACTTGTGTGTGCTGATTTGCACATCTCTTGCAAATTAATCCGTTGACATCAGAGGATTCAACAGCCTTTCCTAGCAACTAAGTCTCTTAATCTCAGTTCATTTTCCTTTGAGGCTTCGTATTCTTGAGCCTCCAACTTCTCACCCCTGAACACGAAACATATTGCCTCAGATACCTGGGCTGCACTGCTTTCTTGCCCTTCCCTTGTCCCCAAAGTGTTATTTGGGTGTCTCATCAGCCTCGTGTATGTTTATGAATCCAGACAAATACAGACTGGCCTAGATTTGATTCCGTATATCTAAGTCCCTCTTTTTTTCTATACATCTTCTAACCAGCCAACATTTAAAATCTAAAAGTATTAAGAAATCTCTTGGTTTTTAATGCAATGGTCGATTTGACTAAAATCTCATTTTTATTTTTATAATGCATCAGGACAAAAATTACTTTGTAAATGAATTTTCTAGAAAGAAAGAAACTGCAACTCCATTGGTTAATTACTATAATGAGCTCCTACACTGAGTGGAGATAAGGTGTTATTTATATAGTCTTGGAAGAAATTAAAGGGTGGTGAAGAGATTGGTGTACCACCAAATAATTACAATACAATGTGACCACAAAAGGCGCTTCCATGTTGGGAGAGGAATGCTAACCAAGGCTCCCAGATTGAAAGGCAAGTAGGTAGGCTCCAGATGGGCCTAAAATAGAACAACCAGGTAGAGGGAAGGGCACAGGCATGACTTGGAGTCAAGAGAGAAATGACCTTTGGAAAGAAGCAAGTACTTTTGAATGGGTGGAGGCTAGGACAGTGACAGGGAATTAGGCTGAACAAGTGAGCAGGAGTCAGACCTTGAAGGATCTTGTACATCATGAAGAAAATAGTAGATTTCAGACAAGGGATGGGGAACTGCTGAAGGATTTTGAGCAGAGAACTAATATGATTTCGTTCACATTTGAGTGAAGAAAAGACCCTGACACTTGAAGTAGGGAGATGAGTTAATAGGCTAAACATTTGTCCAGGCCAACGAAGTGGGGGCCTAAAAGTAAAAACTAAGTTATAAGGTGACAAAACAAGAAAGACTTAGTGGTAGAGTCAGCTGGCCTTGTTAATTGATTCACTGCCAAGAGGAAGGAATCTGGTGTTTATCTATATATCAAAATGAATTATGTTTCAACTTAACTGTTTCCAGCATTTGTGATGAGCAGTTCTTTATGTGTTTCTGCCTTCCATGTGCTGTCTAAAGCCCTGAGGAGCACTGAGCAGGTCTGTGATCTAAGAGGTTAGTCTTTCTCAGGAGGTTACCCCAGGATGCTGCTCAAACGCTTGCCCTAGAGCAGTGTAACTTAGACAGGGATCAGGACTCTCGGGAAACACTATATAAACAAGAATCACAATGTGTTGTTCATTCAACAAACATTTATCAAGGGCCCAGAATGTCCTAGATACTCTTCTTGGCACAGAGGATAGAACAATGAGTCAGAAAATCCTCATTCTCAGCAACAGAAAATTAAGCCTTCTATCTTAAGTATTTATTGACTACACTTGTGTGTCCTTTTTAGGTACTACAGGTTACAGAATCATTCAACCATTATCAAATATTCAAATGTCTATTCTGCTCCAGGCACTGTGTTAGGCATGAGGATACTTAGTTCCTATATTAAGGAACCCACAGTGCGATGGATGATTCTGACAAGTACACAGGGAATTTCAGTTCCAAGTGATAAGTTCCCCAAAAGACAGCTTTCAGAGAGCTAGATGTAATGGAAAAGGGGGCCTTTTGAGGGAGGTCCAGGTAGTTCCTTATAGCCACAGCACAGACAAGGAGGTAGGAAATGTAGATAGAAGTGGAGACCCCGCCATGAAGGGCCCCATGCTCTTCGCTAGAGAAACCAGGCTTTACACTAACAGCAAAGGGAATGCATTACAGCAGCAGTTCTCACCCTGTGGGTCGCGACCCCTTTGGAGGGTCAAATGACCCTTTCACAGGGGTCGCCTAAGACCATCAGAAAACACATAATGTACCTATGCGAACCAGTCACACATGTGTAGAGAGCAGCTACCAATAATTTTATGGTTGGGGGTCACCACACCATGAGGAACTGTATTAAAGGGTCGTGGCATTAGGAAGGTTGAGAACCACTGCATTAAGGTTTCACACAGAGAACTGACATGATAGGCATAATGTTTTAGAAGAATCAAGGTTCAAGGGCAAAGGATGGAGAGGAGAATACAAGGAGAGGCAAGGAGACCAGTACAATGTGGTTATAGGAATCCAGGTTAGAGATAACAATGTTGTGAATTAGAGAGGGGGCAGTGGGAGTGGAGAGTAGATATACAGGTGGCCCTTGAACAAAATTGGGGTGAACAGCACAGGTCCACTTGTACATGGATTTTTTCCAATAAATATTCATTTGGCCCTTTCTATCCCTGGGTTTTACATCTGGGGATGCAACCAACCTGGGATCAAAAACAGTATTTTTGTTCCATGGTTGTGAGTCTGTGGATATGGAGGACTGTGTGTACTGTTCTACACCATTTTGTATAAGGGACTTGAGCATCCATGAATTTTGGTATGGGGGGGTGGGTTCCTAGAACCAATGCCCCTTAGATACCCAAGGAGCACTGTAGTTAAGTTTCTGGGGAGTCAAAAGATATGTGTGTATTTTTGACTGAGCAGGGGTCAGCATCCCTAACCCCACAATGTTCAAGGGTCAACTGTGTTTGGCATTTACTAGGTAGATGGGTAGAACTTGGTGATTCAGAGTGAAGGCGTCAAGGATGGCACGTTCTTTTTGGAATACAGGTGAAATAGATCAAGAACAACACTGGATCATGTTTTAATATCTTCTCACTGGTATGGTTCAGACTGCATTGAGTTGGCCTCTCTGTCTTTACCACCCTTTCTATTTACTCTCCAATGCTTAAGATCTGTTGTGGGCACTTGAGAAAGGCATCCTCTATGCTTTTGGACTCCATGTCTATAATGGCAGAGTAAATACCCATTCTTTAGTGCTATTTCACCTTCTCCCTGTCCTATACAGCCTCTGGAGTATTCCTTGTACCTATAGCCCTGGAAATAAAGATACCTCCATTACCCTCATCTTACATTTCTCTAAGAGCAATTTAGTCTTGAGCACTAATAAGATGAATAGTTATTGGTACAGTGCTTTATAGTTTATATATCATTAGGCCAACCAGACATCCCATTTTATTTTTATTTTTATTTATTTTTATTTTTACTTGTTAAATTTATTGGGATGACATTGGTTAGTAAAAATGACATAGGTTTCCAGGTGTACAATTCTACAATACATCATCTGTGTGTTGTGTTATGTGTTTATCACCCAGTGTCAGTTCCCTTTCCATTATCGTATATTTGAGACCCTGTCCCTTCTCTTCCACCCCCTCCCCCTATACCCTCAGATAACCACTAACCACTAAACTATCTATTGTGTCCATAAATTTTTCTTTGCTGTTTTCAGCTTTCTATATATGAGTGAAATCACATGGTCTTTGTTTTCTTCTGTCTGACTTATTACACTTCCCATAATGGTCTCAGGGTCCATCCATATTGTCATAAATAGCCCTATTTTATCTTTTCTCATGGCTGAGTCATAGTCCATTGTGTATAAGTACCACAGCTTCTTTATCCAGTTATCTGTGAAAGGACACTGTGAATAGTGCTGCAAGGAACACTGGGGCACATATATCTTTGTGGATCAAGGTTTTCAAACTTTTGGGGTAGATATCCAGAAGTGGAATTGCTGGGTTATATGGTACCTCTATTTTTAGATTTTTAAGGAAACTCCATACTGTCATCCATAGTGATTGTACCACTTTGCACTTCTACCAATAATATGTGAGGGTTCCTTTTTCTCCACACCCTCTCCAACATTTGTTGTTCCTTGTCTTGTTGATAATAGTCATTCTAACAGATGTGAAGTGGTATCTCCTTGTGGTTTTGATTTGCATTTCCCTGATAGGTAGGGAAGTTGAGCGTTTTTTCATGTATCTTTTGGCCATTTGTATGCCAGATGTCCCGTTTTAAATGGGACAGAAAACAACGGTACTGTTCTGTTTCAAATGGTATATATGGCAGCCTCCTGACACCTGGAATTAACCCAGTGAGACTAGGCTGACCACTGTTTGAAATGGGATAGTACCAATGTTTTCAGTTTCATTTAAAATGAGATGTCTGGTCAGCCTATTAAGCAATCACAAAGATCACAGCAAGAATGGAGATCTTCTTCCCTAGAAATCCATTAGTGTTGGATACTTCTGTCCATTAGTCTAAATCCAGTCTGTTCTCAGATTGGGATTTAGCTACTGGCTACCTGAGAAGTCAGAGTCTTCTTTTTAGTCACATTATGCTTCGATTCCTGGTCCAGGTCACCTCCATTTTCCTGGCTTCCCATAGTGTCTCTTCTGGTCTCCAGCCTCCACTCTCAAACTGGAGTTCTGCTATTCAAAGGGTGTACATAGCCCCAGTGCTGGAAATTCGAGAATGAAGAGCTTATTCCTTAGAATGTGTCCACACCTGCTTGGGAAAATAGTGAATGGAACTGAGGGTCTCTGAAACAGGGAGTTTTACAGGAGTTCAGCTTCCACCAATTTGGAAACAGCTTGCTGACTTTCTCAAACCAGCCTGGAAGCTTAAATTCTCCACTGGCTTTTGTCACTGACTCTCAAGGATCACTTCCCCGACCCCACCCCGAGGAGCCAGTACCTGTGGTTTATGAAGTCACCCATTGATTGTGTCTAGTAAACGTTTAAGGGTTAATGTGACACACCAACTTTATAGCACATACCCAGGAACATAAAATTGTAAGACTCATGGTAGTGAAGCCTAGTAGTACTGGGAGCTTCGGGGAGAAAGAAAAGAGATTTGTTTGAGAGTTTAGCAGGTTTGAGCACTAGCTGCCCTTGGAATTGGGTTATTACTGTAGAATGTCCAAACTTATAGAGAATTTTTATAAAAATTTATTTAAATCAAACAGAGGATCAACAGACTGAGATAAATGCTTCCAAGAATAATAGTTTGCAGTTTCTTTTATGCATTTGAGATTAAGGAGGTAATTTAAACTGCATGAAGGCAGGAGAAAGCAAGCCTGGGATTGGATTATAGGATAGTTAGGATTATATGCTCATACTTTAGAAGGAGGGGACTGAAAGGATGGTCAGGTATTAAAAGGAGAGGTCTGAAAGCAGGCATTTCAAAGGTGTGTTAAGATAGATCAGGGGTGTCTTTCTGGTCCACACTGGAAGAAGAACAGTTGTCTTGGACCACACATAAAATCCACTAACAATAGCTGATGTGCTTAAAAAAAAAAAAAAAAAAAAAAAAAAAAAGGTCTGTGCATAATTTTGGTAATGTTTAAAGAAAGTTTACAAATTTGTGTTGGGCTGCATTCAAAACTGTCCTGGCCCGCATGCAGCCCACAGGCTACGGGTTGGACAAGCTTGACCTAGATGGGCAGAAACAATGGACAGGGCTTGCTTAAGGCAAAGATAAGCCTTTTACGAAAGAAGTTATAGCCTGGGGTATGACAACGCACTACGACTGGCCCAGTTAGGAATTTCTGATCAGGTCACCCTGTAAGATTACTTTCTGTAGAACCCCGCTTTCATCCACATTGACCAGTCTTGGGAATTTTGCAGCCTGAGTGCAGGCTTATAGACCTCAGTGGATACTAATAGAGCCTACAGGCCTTCCAGTCCTAGAACCAGCTAGACCTCCCAGGACCCACACCCTTTCCCCTAAAGCTGAGGAAGAGGGAGAGTCAAGCTAGAGCTCTCAAACTCTGTGCAGACCCCTCGGAACCGTCCCATCCCCCTTACTCTGAGTCTGGGAGGCATCAGCCCTGCGAACTGGGGCATGAGATAACAAGAAATTCTTCAAGCCTAGGCTGGAACAGTAATAAGTAGGATTAAAACAGGGGTCCCCAAGGTGGCATGGCACACTATATCTGTCTGTCCTACTTTCCAGGTGTCTCCCATTTTCCTCTTCTTCCCCACTGCAGCTCAGGAGCCATGCTTAGCTAATGCTGGAGAGAGAACTACTCAGCTCTTGGAAAATGCTGAGCTGGGTGTTTGGGCTTCTTGGCTGAACTAAGTACTGGATGGTGATTCAGCAGAAACTCCAGGTTCAGCACATGGCACTTGCCATGGAAGGATCAAGATAAGAAGGAAGGGGAAGAGAGAGCCAGCACAGGAAGGTGGAGGGGTGAGGCAGCATGGGCTGGGGCTTAGCTGAAAGCGTCCAGGAAAAGCTGTGTGATTCAGGACCTCCAGAAGCTCCACAGCATCCTCTCGCCCCTCCTCTACTTGTTTGTCCTTGGCAGAGAGAGGCCCTTCTGGAAGGTTTAGCATACCTCCTCTCCTTAGAGGGGTTTTCTGTGACTACTCAAACTGTGTCAGTGCTTCTAGACAAGAAGGGCTGGAGAAGGGCAAGATGTTACTGTAGCGGGGCAGGCAAGATCTACTTCAAAGTCTCTTTATGAGACTAACAGAAGCTAGGTTCAAAGCTTATTTATAGGAATGGGGTGCTTTGATTTTTTTTTTCACTGTTGCTTTGTTTGATGGTTTTTCTTTTCGCCAGTCAAGTTACTCACACGTACAATAATTCCAACCTTTGTTTGAGGTAGGCAGAGACTTGAGACTGTACTGGGGCTCCTCACCTCATATGAAAAATGTCCTGGCCCTGGGTGAGCAGGGAAGGATTTTAGGAAGCGGCTCTGTGTGTCCGCACTCCTACCCCAATTTCCCCCTCCCTCTCTGAGGTCTATGAGGAGGGTAGCTCAGGCTGGCCTGCATGGGCAGACCTGCAACCTTATCAGAGCCTTGGATTGCATGCGTTAGAATGCAAATAGGGCTCCCTGTTTTCTTTGCCTATCAGTGTCTTTTGGCAGCTGGCACTGGTTACCTCCTAGATCTGGAAACGGTTAGGCAGGCCAACCCGGAGCAGCCTTTCCACAATTAGAAACACGTGCCCAGTTCCTTCCAAGAGCAGGGTAGGCGGCCAAGGCGTCCAGCCTATCACGGAGCCGAGCGTCGCCACACCCCCTCCCCGCAGCCTGGGCAATCGCCTGCTGTTCTGCTGGAACCCTGTGGGCACGGAAGGGCTGGTCTGGGGGCCATCACCTCCCAACTTTTGCTCCAGGTGCAGAGGGAGGGAGTCAGGGAAGGTTGGCCAGAGTGTGGCAGAAGGCAGAGAAGTGCACGCCCAAGCCAAAGGTGAGACAGAAACTTAGGCTCAGTCAGGCAGGCGCATGACCAGAGGAAATTTACAGCGGAGTCAGAGGGCTGGGGCGCTCCATCCCAGAGAGGTGCTTATTTTGAAGTTCTGGAGAGGAACAGGGTGTTCTGGTTTCGACAAAGTGGCGTCACTAGCTTCCCTTTTCAGCAGCTGTCTGCTTAGTACGTTCCATCTTTCTTTTTTCTGCCCTAGCCTTTTCTCTATTCTGCTCCTCCAGTTCTCTCTCTCTGTCTCTCTCTCTCTCTCTGTCTCTCTCTCTCTGTGTGTGTGTGTGTGTGTGTGTGTGTGTGTGTGTCTGTCTGTCTCTCTTTTTCCTTTCTCTCTCTTCTCTCTGTCTCTTTCTCTCATAATGACATGTATTGTTTCTCTTCCTCCTCTTCCTCCTGTTGTTTCTCATGCTCACTCTCTCCCCTCTTCTTCACCATCTGTCTTTATGGACTTTGGCAAGTCTGGGCATCTTTTCTCTCCTCTCTACTGCCTGTGTTCTCTTTTCTGAAAAGACAAGGAGAGGCCTGGTTCTGGAAACGCCAGAGAAAAACAAGGCTTTCCAAGCTCTCTCGGCCCACTCCTGAAAAATGGGAGGGCCAGCAAGACTGAGAGATCCAAATGGAGCTTCCGGAGTTCCAGGGAGTCTGTGGTGGTGACATTGTGCCCAGGCAGCGAACATAAGGCAGAGAAGTCTGCCTGTGGGAAATTATTTTCTAAAGCCCTGGGGGTGATGGACACAACTCTTGGTTTCTGAGGAGTAGCCATTTTAGTCTTCCCCTTTTTGCCACATTGGCGTATGTCCTGCTGCCCAGAAAGCAACCTGGCCAGTATCTGTGACAGACTCAGAGCCCCAAGTCAGACTTTCAGCAGTGGTGACCATGTATACCACTGATAGAAGCAGGGGAGAGAAATGGCATAATGGCAGAAGAGGCAACTGGGAATTAGGTGGCAAAGGGGCAGTCCTGTCTTTGCTACTCATTAGCTGGGGTCTTACTTTACTCACATGTAAAATGAGATTCTGGGCCTCTCGGGTCATTCCTGGCTCTGATTGCCCCTGAGGCTGGAAACTACCTCTGGGTAGCAGGGTTCAGCCCTCAAACATCTCCCTTCAGTGCCAAGAGCTGTGTACAAGGAGAGCTCCAACTGTTTCATGCTTCTGAGCACTGTTCTTACAACAATCATTCCAGCCCCCCCTTCCGTTTGGCCCCGTGCCAACTTTCACCCCTTCTCACCAGAGCAGTTCACGGAGCCAAAGCTTGGAAAAGGAAATGAGATTAGTTTAGGGATCCATGTGGAAAAGTGTTCATTGGCCCTCTGATGAAGACACAAAAGGGCTCTTTGCCAATCCAGCTCAGCAAGAAGCCAGATTCCTGTGTCTGGAAGTGAGGGAGCACCTGAAGGCAATCATCCAGTGGGCTCTGGGGATAACCTGTGTGTGAGCTTTCTTCAGGGAAGGAGAGGCAGTAAGCTGACCAGACGTGCCATTTTAAATGGGACAGAACACAATGGCACTGTCCTGTTTTAAATGGTACGTATGGTCAGTCTACTGGCACCCTGAATTTAACCCAGTGAGACTAGGCTGACCACATGTACTATTTGAAATGGGACAGTACCGTTGTTTTCTGTCCCTTTTAAAATGGTACATCTGGTCAGTCTAAGAAGCAGCCACCATAGTGCTTCCTCTGGCATCCCAGACACTTGCCTGCCCTGCTTCATGAGGTTGTCCCATGACATAGAAGACACTGACATTTACTTCCTAGAGAAGCACAGTGACTCCTCCCTGATATTTTCTGCATAGATTTATCCACCTATCCATCTTCCATTCAGTGAGAATTAGCACCTACTGTGTGCCAGACAGTGTTACAGGATCTCAAGGTCACTCTGGCTAGCAGGGCAATGTTTATGGTGGTGTGTGCAGTGCTGGCTGCAGGAGGAAGAGGGAAGATTCATTCTCCATTGGGGATGAGTAGAACAGCAGCAGCAACAGTGCTCCTTGGATTTCTCTAGAGTATTCCTTCCTAGTAATGATTTTTAAGAGTTAGTCTAATTTTCTTCATGTGGGAACCAAGGCACAGGGACATGCTTGAACATCTGGGCCCCAGGCAGTGTCTCAGCCTTATGCTTATCAGGCCCACAATGCCCTAATCCACCTTTGTGCCTATGAGCCCACACTTCCAGACAGCTTGGGTTGAAGGACCCTGGAACAGGTAATTTGTGGATGAGCATGCTCCTGAGGAAAAGGTGAAACAGATTAGGAATTGAGGAGCAGGGTCAGAGGTAGGGGAAGAAGCAACGGGAAGAGGAAATGGCCTGATGTGTGAGATGGCTTCTCCAAAACCCTCCTAACCATCCCTTTCCTGGTCCATTCTGCTTTGCCTCTGATTGTCAGCATTATCCTATAAATCATACCTTTTTTTTGAGTTCTAGTTTCTTAGTTTATGAACAATAAGAATAACCATTTAACATTTTATACAGCAATACACAGGTTACAGAGCATCTTCATGGGACTAAAATGGACCACACCCACATTTTACAGAGAGGAAACGTGAGACTCAGACAGCTTGACTAGTCAGTCCAGGCTCCCTGAGAGTAAGTGACCAAGCTGGCAAGGGCACCATGGCCATTGGATTCTTCAAGTTCTAAAGTTCTATGAGTCTTAGAGTCAGCCTAGGCCGCCAGGTCCCTCTGCAGGAGCCATCTCTGCCTCCGTCCCTCTAAGCGACTCAAGCCCTCCATTTTTAGCACTTCACTCCTATGCCAACTGCTCTGAGCCCTACTTGCTTGTTATGTACTCAAAAAAGATTCCAGAGACCCACATGGTCTTTCATTCACCACTATCTTTCTGAGAGGAAGAGTGATAAAGTCATAGCCGTGGCTCTGTGCTGGTTGCAGGCACTTAAAACCAGCCCCACAATTCCCTAATCCATTCTTCACATTTTCTAAATGAAGATTTATGGATTTGCTTATGCTAATGATTCACTGATGCTCTGTTTCAAAATGGACTAGAGATATTAATTTTTAATTACCTTTTACCTATAGTCTATAATGTATTCATTTAAGGCTAAAGTTCCCCAAACATGTTGCTATTCTTCCTTCTAAATCTTGTAATCCTTTAACCTCATGTGCCTTACCTCCGACTGAGACAGGTTGGGTTGACTATACCTAGGGAAGTCACAGAGCATGGGCTGCAAAGTGCCTTTGGTGGTGTCCACGCCGAGACAGCCCACACTGGCTACTCTTTACCCTCCAACTCGAGGAAGGAGCTCAGACTCGAACTCTTGAGTCATATCTTGGTTTTCTATCTTGACTTCTTTTGTGGCCTTTAATTGTAGCCTCTGGTCAGTAAAATTAGGAGACCAACAAAACTATGGGAGCAGAGAACATAGGAGTCGCGTCTGTAAACATCCTGCATTCCACATGCCTTGCAAGAGTCTTGTACCTCTTGGGCCTGTGTGCATATGTATATCTGGGTTATGTATGTGAGCTGCAAGTTGTGTGGAATATGGAAGAGAATAGAAGAGAACCTGGGATTAAATGAAAGATGGGTATCGGGAGTGTCTTTTGCTTTAAAGTTTCCTGAAAAGAAAAGCACAGCTAGAGTTATTATAGAGCAAGCCTATTTACTGCTGTATTGAATTACGAAGGGAAGGAAGAGGAGGCAGGAACACTCTAGCCACAGGATCCTCAGGATGTGCAAGAGTTAGGATGCTGTCATGTGATGTGGAAATTTGCCAGCCAGGTCAACATATTGGTGACCTTAGTTTCACTACCCACTTCTAAAGAGCCCCACCACTGCCCACCAGCCTCTTGGTGTCCTGCAAGGCCTGTGGACAGCAGGTACTCCTTTGGGGTCCTGGTATGTGCTGCCTGGTTACTCTTTAAAAGCTTTTCTCTTTGAGGGTATGCACCCTGCTTTCTGGTCTTTTCTGTATGGTATCTGGTCGTGTATTAGTTTCCTACTGCTGCTCTAACAAATTACCACAAATGTAGTGGCTTAAAACTACACAGATTTATTATCTTATAGTTCTGGAGGTCAGAAGTCCTAAATTCAAGGTGTCAGCAAATCTGGGTTCCTCCTGGAGTCTCTAGGAGAATTGTTTCCTTGCCTTTTCCAACTTTGAGAGGCCCCTTACATTCTTTGGCTCATGGCCCCTTTTTTCCATCTTCAAAGCGAGCAGGATGGCATCTTCAATTCTTTCTCACTCTTTGATCTCTGTTTTGGTCATCATATCTTCTTTTCTAACTCTGACCCTCCTGTCTCCCTCTTAAAGGACTCTTGTGATTACATTGGGCCCACTCAGATAATCCAAAATAATCTCCCTATCTGAAGATCCTTAACTTTGTCATGTTTGAGAATTTCTTACATCGTGTAAGGTAACACATTCCTAAGATTAAGATGTTGACATTTTGGGGATGCCATTCTTCTGCCTACCCCATGAGTTCTGATGTGTTTGTCTGCTGGAGGAAGTGAAGGAGAGGCTTTTGTGACTCCCCAGGAATCAGATTCTGAGGACCTGGGCTGGGAAGGGGCTAGGGACACCATCTCTGCAGGAAGCAGGAGCTTGCCCACCCCCTTTACAGTGGACACATTCCAGGCCCTTGACAGGATCTGGGTTGTCATGGATCTGGGAAGGACTGTGAATTTCTCTGCCAGTCTTACAGCTTTCACATAGGCAGGAAGCACTGAGCCTGCCTCTCCTACTTGGCAGTTAAGGGGCACTGGGCACTGAGCAGGTCACAGAGTTACTGGAGCTGGTCTTGCCTGCCTCACTTCTGGTATCCCTCCTGTCACCTTGATATTAGACCTTTCAAACTGGGCAGATTAAGTCGCCAACCCCTGACTTCAGCTTGTTCCTGAAATCTCATCTTCTTGATAGTCTTTTTCACCTTTTTTTTAACCCAGGAAACAAAAGAGAAAGAGAGCAGAAAAGGCCCAAGAAGTACAGATAAGCCTGGGCCGCTATGGGGGCCTCTAGAGAAGCAGCGGCCAGCCCCACAGCCAGATGACAATGGACAAGAACCACAGTTTTATGCCTTTTTATTTATTTTGTTCAGCTGGGCCAAAGTTATACTTTTGTCCCTGTTGTTAGGTTTCCCCCCTCCTATAAGAAACATCTCTGATTCCCCTGGGTTGAGTCAGGGGGTCCTCAGGGATGCCTCCTGGCTTCCATAAAGAGCTCTGCCATCATCACATTGTTTTATGATCATCTTTTAGCTTACCCACCTCCACTCGTATGCTGTCAGTTTCCTGAGGGCCAGGACTTGTGTCTTACCTATAACTCCCTCACCTACCAGAGTGCCTAGCATATAAGGGCCCTTTGTAGATGACAGCTGCATGGATGGATGGATGGATGATGGATGGATGGAAGAAGGAAAATCCTCACATTTCCAGCTGCAGTGGCCACGGCTCCCTACTTACATGGGGCTTCCCTGAGGTCACTGTATCTCAGGCATACAGAATTCAGAGTCTGGCTGGGAAGAAAGAGGGGACATAGCTGTCAGCAACAAAAAGGGATGCCGGGTAGCCGACAGGCAGAGGCAGGACGCCTGAGCAGGACAGGGGCTTGGCAAGCACCTAACAAATATTTTCTTCACTCACTGACCTTTCCTCTCTGGATGGAGGCTCGGGTTTCAGCCTGCCATGAGGGAAGCTGTCCTGTGGTACGAGACTGAAAGTGCCCTCTTTCCCCTCAGTCACATGCTGTGATCACCCAACTGCAGGGTGAAAGGTCAGACATGGCCTACAGTCATTGTTCCAAGGAGATTAGTGTCACAGGCAGCCTGCCCCCCC